>PISX010013022.1:0-58356 GCA_004024625.1 Mellivora capensis | reverse complement strand
ACCTCCACCCTGGAGGCAAGACATGGAGGAGGTGAGAGGCTGCAGCTCGGGGAACACCTGCAGCTTCTGCCTCCACGTTCATGTCAAGAACCACAACGTCATCCTTTCCCAGCCAAGCTGGTTTTGAGACTGACGTGGTGTGTACGTTTGTTCAGTCCTTACATTAGCTGTTGAAGGCTTAACTGTGTGCTAGACACTCGTGCTTGGGATATAACGGGGGGAAAAAAACAAATCTCTTCCCTGGGGAGCTGATTTTTTGGAGGAGTGAGATGGGGACATAAACAAACAGGGGGTAAGGGACACATATCAGACGAAGAGTACACATCCCGTCTTATTTTTTTTTCAGCCCCACCAGTCTTCCAGTCCAGAAACTCACTCGCTGCAGGACCACAGAACCCACAGTGCTCTGCCCGCCACCTACGCCCCCCATCGGTGAGCAAGGGATCTCCCACCCAAAACAGGACCTTCTGATAAGTTGAAGGTTTGCTGTTCCATCAGAGGCTGTGATTCCTGCACAACATATTTGCCACTTCAAGGCGTCATTCTCCCCAGGACACATCTCAGGATGTCTTCAGATCGAGACTCTCTCCTGGGAGCCCCAGCAGAAGCAGGTTCTCTTCCATCTCTTAGGCTGCTTGATCCTGCCCTGGGCAACTCCTAGCAGTGTGGGAGGGAGGGAGCAGTGTACTGAGGAGGAAGGGCGGTCTGCCCAGCTCTCCCGCGGTGGCAGGGCTGGGACTCCAACACCTGCCCTCGGCTCAAGGAATCTCCGAGATGCTTCGACACATCCTCTAGATGTTGGCACAAACTTTCAGGGTCATTGACAAGTGACAGGATGACCAACCTGCAGCCAAATCATACAAGCTGCACCTGGACGACAGTGATACTGTTAAAATCAAAGCTTTTCCACACACGTTACCTGGGACGTCGGCCCCACTTTCCCTTTTACAGCCTGTGCTGGTTCTCCTGAGTACTCGCATGTGAATTCACACTGGCATCTAGGCTCCTGTTTCTTACTTCCACCTGCTGGGAGGAGGGTGGACGAGGGGACACATAATAACTGTTAGGTCCGTTATTAAGCGAGACGAGACTGAGACACAGTGAAAGTTATTTAAAGCTTTATTTTATGATAAGTATTAGAAGTTAGACTGATCAGTCAGGGGAGTGAGACTGAGACAAGGTGAAAGTTATGCAAAGCTCTATTCTATGCCAAGCATTAGAAGTCAGACTGACCGGCCAGGGCCGCCTCCGAAGAGAGTGACCCCTCCCCTTCTTACAGACTACCTTTTATAGAGCAAAAGTCTGGCCACACATAGGTGGCCAATGAGATTGTAGTTATGTTAGGTCACACGCAGGTGGCCAATTGAATTACAATTTACCCTATAGTAGCTGTGTGACCTAACCTATTACTCTGGTCAGAACTGGTGCTCAAGGTTGGCACACAAACAGCAGGGTTGACATTCTTTGGTGGCTAGGGGAAAAGTATGTGTGTTTCTTACTGATTGGGTGTCTCCACCTGGCCCGACTCGTCCTTGTATTCTGGGCTCTGTTATCAGGAACTGGCCGACCTGGCCTTGTATTCTGGGCTCTGTTATTAGGAACTAGCTGACCATATTTTACTGGTTTCCCAGACTTGATTCTAAGTAAGTTTCTCTGGGGGGAGGGGGGCAGGGTCAGTTTAAGTTTTACTGCACAAACAACAAAATGGCTTTTAACCAAGATGGAGTCGCTCTGGCTAACTAAATAGGTTCTTAAAATAACCTGTTTCCACTCTCTGCTCCCATGATACTAATTTGGCTACACAGGATCTTTCATGTTTCGCCGTTACAAAGACGCAATTTCATCCATGAAAGAGTCAATGTTGAGTGGGAGGAGGAGGAGGGAGTGATGCTACGTTTTCCTGACTCCACTCAAATGCCTTCTTATTTCATATTGATACAGATCAGGAACCATGGATTATGCTGACGAGCTCGTCAAGTATCTGCTTCTCTCCAACAACGTCAAGGTCTTGTTTTCCTGATGAGTAGGCAATGCTGATTGCAGAGGATGTCCATGAACTTGAAATGGTGTTGTTTCCCCGCCAGGGATCTTGAACTTGAGCCTTTGCTACTGCACACAGAGGTACAGAGGACACGCATGGTGTGCATGTTAACGAGGGACACGAAGTACACCAACCAGACTGAGTCGTAGGAGAGGGAAGGACACGTCGCTAATGGGAGCGCAGTACAGGCTTCCGAGAAGCTGACACGGTCAACAGCGACACCCCCCACATGACAGGCAGAGACCACCCTGTGTGGAGCCAGAGGTCATGAACACGGGCAATTGACAGGCTCTATGACTCAGAGGGGCAGGGACACGCACTCCGCCATGCCACAGTATGTAAACACGGACTCGTGTTCTTTCTCACCAGCCATCATCGTCCGACGATGACATCAGGGATCCTTTAAGGGGAGAATGGATGGCCTGAGCGAGAACTTGTAGCATTTCCCCCTCACAATGGGACAGAGAACCACCAGCAAGCCAGCTCTGCTGAGCAGAAAAGGAGCATTTTTCAGAGGAAACACTGCAAAGTTCACAACAACGGGAGCCCCGGGGAAACACAAACACATTTCGCCTTCCTGACAAATAAGATTTAATTAGAAGACTCCTCAAAGGCTCGCCCGCCCGTGCCAGGCAGGGAGAAGCGACAGGCCGAGCCCACGTCTCATTGAAATACAGCCGTGCGTTCGCCCCTTAATTATTCATAAATGTCCCCATGACGGACTTCACTGCTCCCCCGACTTTTAGTTAATTCTCTATATTTTGCCCCAAATGCCGCTTGTGTTACTTAATGAAGTCGTGCGGTCACTCTGCAATGAGCACAGATGAACCAGAGAGGCCCAGATGTACCCCCTCGAGGAACTGCAATAATTTTCATGTCTCACAGGGGTGCAAACTGCAAGCACGGAGGGTGTTTGCTGAGATGCACCTGTGTCTCCTGGGGCCCCGCGCACACAGCCGCCCAGGGGGGATCTGAACTCCCCGCTACAGTGCTTGCCTGTCGATGCCCCCAAGGCTGGTCCTTCCATTCGGCGGAGCCCGTCCCCACCGTGACTCTGGACCCGTCCCAAGGCTTCTGCTCAAAGCCCTGCATCCGGCTTGGCCCCAGAACAAGACATTGTTGCTGACTGACTCCAGACCCTGCTGCCCGCACCAGAGTTCCCTGCTCGGTTTTCCTGACCCTCCTCACTGATTTTCTCTGATATGTGACCAAGGCCATAAAACAGAGCTCTGCCATCCCCCCAGGCCCATCGCTGTGAAACAGGCTGTGCCAGGGAATACAGAGGAAAACAAGACCCCAGACCAGGAAAGCATCCCAGTATAACTGGGAACATCCAAAGAAGCCAATCTGATGCCATTCACACCCCTGTTTCAAGCCTTCCAGAGGGCCCTCAGCCCTTAAGACAGAGCCCAAACTCCCCCAGATCCCTGCCCCTCACCAGACACACCACCCAACATTCACAGTGTCCATGGGGTCCCAGCCACGCTGGTCTCTCCTCTGGCCTTGGACACACCTAGCACCTCAGGGCCTTTGCAGATGTTGTTCCCTCCTCTTGGAGTATCTACCCCACCCCCAATCCCTCACCTACTTACCTGTAGCTGACCTGTCAGGTCTCAGCTGAAACGTCAGCTCCTTGGGGGAGAGCTCTCCTGTGTCTCTCATCAGCCCACACCCCGGCCCAGAGCCCAGGTCTGGTCCCCCAAATCCCCTCCCATGATGCTACCTGCCTCTCCTTCCCAGCAAGGACCATGCATGATGACATGAGGTCTTCATTACGTGAGGATGATCCAAACAGGTAAAACAGCAATTTTAGGCAAGTCCAGTTAATTTGGGGACCAAAGTTTCACAGCAAATATTTGTGATGTACTAAACCAACATTTACCTGGGATTTACTTCAAGCCAGTACTGTTCTCAGCACTCTACGTACACTAAAGCCTTCAGTCCTCCACACCATCAATACTGTTATTATCATCCCATTTCACAGATGAGGACACTGAGGCACAGGAAGCTTGCCCAGCTAGTAACTGGCAGGGGAGTTCCTGTTCTCGACCACCTCTTCTGAACAAAGGCTTTATCTAGAAAAACGAAACTAAATTTGATGGAAAAATAAGCTTGTATCTCCTATTTAACAACTTCTAGGGGATAGTGGCACATGTGTCCCAATTCTCAGTCTAATCAAAAAGAATCAAGCGTTAATGTTTTGCATAATCTTTCTGGTAGAACTGTAGCACATTCACGACCCTTCCCTCCAGGTTTGGCTTCCACAGGTTGATCACAGGAGAGTCCTTCCCAAACAGCCTCAGGGTCCTGGAGCCTCCCCTCGTCCTCTCCGAGCCCCCTAGGGTGGGTTCTCTCTGGGAGAGCCTGCCCCGCCTCTGCCCACGGGTTTCTCTCCCCCACTGTTAACTGGCCTGGAATCTTCCAGACCCTCTTCCTCCGGGATTCTGGGGGCAAGGATCACTTGCTGTTCTGTGGTGAGGTGTGCAAGCCCATCATGGTCCCATGGTGCCCCCCACCCTGACATCTGCCAGGAGACCCCCCCGAGGGGCCCTACCTTGTCCCTCTGCTGTGCAGAGGACAGCAGCTCTGAGAGCCGACTGTGGAATGTTCAGGAAGTTCACTCCCTGCTAGCTGGGCATCGGCCTGGCAGGAGGATTTACCCCACGGAAACCAGCAACAGCTACAAATCAGGGCCATTTTCTCCAAAAGCACCAGGTGACCGACTCGCCCCCTTGGTCACAGCTCCAGCACAGGCATGACTTCTGGGTGGAAACCCTGTGACTAGATTTGGGCTCTGCCCCCCAGTGTCCAGACCCCACTTCCCTGGATGGGGCTCGTGAGCCCCGAAACCACTGTGGCGAGACCACTTCTCTCCTCAGCACCTTCCAGAAGGAGCGACAGAAAGCGGTCGGGGAAGGGCCACTGGCTCTCGACCTTGGAGGGAGCGTCATTTCAGATGCTTCTTCAAGACATCTTCATTTAACTCATTCATCAAAGATATTTTTCCTTCCTGAGATGTTGATTTGGTTCCTTTTTCAGTCTCTTTGTCCACGTGGGAAGCAAAGAGGCAACAGCCTGAATATGGAAGGTGGTGGGCGGAGCTGCCCTAGTTGGCTAATTGGCTTCTGTCTCTACCCAGGGCAATCAGAAAGTGTCTTAGCAAAGTGTCCTTCCCTTCCTGGGCCACAGGGCATGGGAGGGGGCAGGCTGGGCAGGGGGATAGACCCACCCATTCACCCTAAATCAAATATCCTAATTTTCCCACACCCTCCCCCGCATCGTGGGGCAGAAGACAGAAGCCTGCCTGCCTCGGGAGCTCTTCAAATGGAGGAGGAAGCCGCTGGTGTCTGCCCGCAGAGCTGACACTCCCACGGGTCACAGGCCAGGGGTCCTGAGGCTGCACCCTGACCCACCCCACTGCTCCCCCAGGCCACGTCCCCAGGGGCCTCCCTCCCTGCTGTGAAGACAGGGCTGGGCCACCTGCTGGGGAAGGGGCGCTGGGGCTTCCTCAGAACCGATACCAGGCAGAGGGGGACCCTACCTGCTCTCCCAGACTCGCCCTCTGGGCCAAGGTGCCACCGAGGGGAGAGGTCGGGTGGCTTTTCCAGGTTCAGCCCGAAGGACACAGCCCCTCCTGCTACAAAGCTCTCTTTGAAGCACGGGTGAACCAGGGTCAGGAATTCATTATCTCTACACTTAGGTAGATTTAGACCCTCTCTCCGTTTGACTACTTGGCGTAATCATATTTCTTCTTTGGCACCTGCAGCTGAGATGACAGGTTCTTACTAGTGACAGGCTTGGGACTTCTCCAAGCCTTGATTTTCCTGTCTTCTATGAGTCATTGTTGGAATCAGACGAATGATGTAGGAGGAAGTACCCTGGTTCAGAGCTTTGATTAACAAATTCCCACCTTCAGTCCCTCTTTTCCTTGTTACCTCTTTCTCTTGAATAAGAGAGAATATTTTTCCAAATTTGTCTAGCTTTTACACTTTGGAGGGTTAAAAAAAAGAAAAGAAAAGAAAACCACGAACCTGGCACGTTCCTTACGTCACAGCGTGAGAAGCTCCCACAGGATGTTTTCTTAGGGCAAGATGGGAGTCCAGCTGCGCACAGTCTGGACCACAATTCCTGTTCCTTCTGAATTTGCTTCTTTTTTTGCTTTGTTGTATTTTATTTTTCCCAACTTACCTTCGTGAATGTCAAACCAAATGAAAAGTTCAGAATAGCACAGTGAACATCCCCGTACCCTTCACCTACATTGTCCAGCCGACAACCCCAGGCCAAGCCACATGTGGGTCACCAATCTCCAAGGGCATGTGTGTGTGTGTGTGTGTGTGTGTGTGTGTGTACCCACATGTGTGTGGTTTTTCTTCTCTGGCTAACCCATTTGAAACAATGGCTTAAAGATCATGAGATCTCATTTCTAAACACTGCAGTGTGCATTTGCCAAGGAAAAAGATACTTTGCTACAGAATATCAGTACCATTTTCACATCCAAGATAGTTCATGTTGACACAGTAAGGCAGTCTAACATACAGTCTGGATTTCGTGCTTTCCTCTCTTCATTTTGAGATCAGGCATCGCGTTTTGTTCCCCCAATCCTTCATTCTCCTTAATACAGAACAGTGTGCCTTCCCTTTGTCTCTTGCGATGTTGACCTTTCTCAAGATTCTAGGCAGTGGTTTTGTACCAGAAAGCCAGGAAGTACTCAAAGGAAGACGGGAACAGATGGAAAGGAAGCAGAAGCTATTGTAAAAGAGCTTCTATGAGACAAATGTAAAAATATTTGAATGTAAAAAATGCACAGAAAGAGATACGAACACACCGAATTTTTTTTAAAGAATCTGTGAGTTCATCGTGATACTAAAAGATTATTGGGGCCAGAGAAAAAATCATATATTTGTTGTTTTCTTCTCCTGAACAAACCAGGTGGTCTGGTTTCAAAAAGAAAAAAAGAAAAAATCTCTCCTTAAACAGGTGCACTCAGGAGCCATCTGTGGGCTCCTGGCCGTCCCACCAGTAGAGACAGCCAGGGTCACAGGGACAATCACTCTCACTGCTGCCATCAGGCTCCGTGGCTGCGACCACACCCAAGGGCATCTCTCCAGGAGTGTCGGCCTAGCACCTGTGGTACAAGGAGATTCAGCAGTTCGGCCGGAGCCCTGCTGACCCTGAGACCCAGCCAGGGGGCCACAGTGCAGGGGCTTCCGATCCAGCAGGACAGCAGCGGCCGTCTGCGGGTGGGGGAATCAGAGCGTTTGGTGCAGCCCCTGCCCTCCCCGAGGACTGCAGGGTCCGGCAGCAGCCCCAGAGGGGCGTCTCTAAGGCTTCGTTCATTCCTTCTGCTTACGTCTCCGGAGGGCCAGCTACACACAGGCACAGTGGAGGCCCCTGGGGATGCAGCGGAGACCCGGCTCCAGGAGCTCCCGGTCTACGGGGGGAGACGCACGACAAGCAGTGACAGCCTAGGACAGGGAGCGCAGCCCACAGCCAGGGCCACTTGTCCCCGCTTTCCTTGACACTTGCCTCTCGATGGCTTCTTTCTGCCCCTGAGGCTCTCCCTTGGAGGCCCCTGGGGGCAGGAGCCCACGTGGCTGGGGGCTGACATCCTGGAAAGCAGCCCTCTGCAAGGGCCAGACAGGAACTGGGGACACATCCCCCTGAGGCCTGTCCCACACCGTCTTCCACAGGAAACCAGGGGGACTGAGCCCTGCGTCCCACCATGGCCACCTGCTCACCACCCACCAGGGTTGATGTGATAGCCCTTCTCCTTCCGGTCTCCATTCCCCGCTCTCCTGCAAAGTTCCCTGGGTCTCCTCCAGATGCACTGCTATTCTCACACCCAGTCTCAGGGTCGGCTTCTGGAAGATTCCAGCGTAAGGCCCTATGTCAGGCATAAAGTCATCACGGAGTGGTGAGTGACCTGAGAAAGGTGGTGGCGGACAGGGTGGGGGTGGGGGAGTCGTAGAGGGAGGGGACAATCAGAAGGAGCCCATGGAGAAGGGGACATCAGAGGGGACAGTCAGAAGGAGCCCATGGAGAAGAGACCAGAGCCCCAGAGGTGAGGGAGCAGCGGTGGACATCTGGGCAGAGAACAGAGAAGAACAAGGGGGGAGCAACAGGCCTGTTCCAGGAAGAGCTGGTGTGACAGAAGCAGGGGGAGCCACAAAGAAGCAAGAAAGAAACTGGAGGCAGAAGGGACCAGGGAGAGCTGGACCCTGTCCACCGTACAAAGCGCTCTGCACAGAGCAAGGCCACTAGACGACAGCTTCTGTCAGAGTAGCGGGATCTGGCATCCATTTAACAGGCTCGCTCTGGGCACAGAACAGACTGCAGGGCGGGTGCAGGAGCTGAGCAGGGAGACGAGGGAGGACTCTGTTAGGACAGTTCTCCAAGAGGCAACAGTCAGGGACCTCAAGCAAGACAAGCAGGTAGACCACATGGGGAGGTTCTGACTGCTATAGGCCCAGGGTGTGTACTGATAGAGATGGCGGGTGTGAGGGAAGGAGAAGAGTTGAAGAGTGGGCTTCTCCAGAGACTGAATGTTTTAGGGGATCAAGACTTGTGTAGGGAAGTGGGGGAAGAGGCCAGACAGGGCGAGAGGTTGATCTGTGATGCAGGCTTGACAAAGCCTCAGCCAAACCAGTGGGGAGCTCTGGAGCAAGTATGCCCAAATGTTGAGGCCTTTATCCCCCTTCCCCACTCAGTCACCAGGAGTGGACCATCCTGGGAAGGGCACGACCATGGGCAAGAGGGCTCCCTGCGGCTCAGACACTGAAGGAACCACCTTCTGCCTCATAAAAAATTTTCACAAGGAAGTCTAGAATGTTGCCGTTACAATCAAGAGAGATTAGGGAGATTTTACAAACCAAGATGGATTTTATACCTGAACATATAAAAGAAAAAAAAAGACATACTAAAAATATAAAAACTTGGGATTTTTGTATCTAAAATGATGGCACAAATGAAGTCTTTATATAAATCTGTTAAAGCATGTGTACGTCAATAATAGCCAAAGAGTTCAGTATACAAAGAATTCTTACAAATTGACAAAACAAAGAGGCAATAGCCATAAACAGATCATTCATAGAAGAGCATGTCCCAGCTCTGGAACTGCTGGAAATCCAGCCCATAGAAATAAAAGTACTTCTATCTTGCAACATTTCACCCGAGAACATCACCACACTGTTGTTCTTAGTGGCCCCAAACCAGGAGTAAAATAAACTCCCTTTACTAAAGGAGTACCCAAGCGCTTTTCCTACACTGCCGTTGTGAAGAATAACTAATTCAGAGCCATCCCAGATCACTTGAAGGTATTTCCACAAGGAATTGAGTGATAAAATCAAGATGCAGAAAAATGTTCATTACAGGTTTATCGATTCTATTGACTTTTTAAAGAACTAACTTTTAGCTTTGTTCATTTTACCTATTGGTTTACTTTTCTATTTCATTAATGTCAGTTTCTTATCTTAATTCTACTTATCTCTACTTATTTACTTTACTTTGGCCTTTTTTTTAGCATCTCAAGGTGAAATCTTAGGTCTCTGATTTTCTTATTTAATACACACATTGAAAGCTATAAATTTTCCTCCTTACACTGCTTTAGCTGCATTCCCTCAAATTGTTAGTTTGTTTTTTCATTATCATTCAGCAAAACTTGTTTTAAAATAAATTTATCTGGGGGGGGGGGGTGCGCCTGGGTGGCTCAGTGGGTTAAAGCCTCTGCTTTCAGCTCAGGTCATGATCCCAGGGTCCTGGGATCGAGCCCCGCATCAGGCTCTTGGCTCCATGGAGAGCCTGCTTCCTCCTCTCTCTCTGCCTGCCTCCCTGCCTGCTTGAGATGTCTCTCTCTCTGTCAAATAAATAAATTATTAAAAAATAAATAAATAAATACATTTATCTGGAAAGAAAAGTGTAAAGTTTCGCAGGCGAGGTAAACACAACACCAGGCAAGGTGGGCACAAAGCAAGATTTATTAAAGGTACTCTCTGGTGAAGTTTCAGGGCTCAGGAGAAGGGGAGCCAGGAAAGTCGCACCAGGAAGAGGTGGGTACCCTCAAGGGAGGTTCCGCGACTCTGGAAAGCAGAGTCGGGGAAGTCGCACTGGGAGGGAGTTGGCAGGGGTCTTTTATCAGACCAAGGTAGGGCATGGGCTCACATCCATATATGGTAGGGTATTTGGTGATCGGAGGGTATGGGGTAGGGGGTCCTGATACTTCTGTTTCCTGCATAGGTATCATGTTACCTATGGAGATGTGACCTGGGCATACATCATTTTGGCGGGAGAGTCAAGAGTTAAGGAAGGGGGGGGGCAGTCATTTCTATTGTTCCTCTTGCACTTCTGGAGCCAGCCAACCCAACATTAAGACTAAGTCTATTTAGAATAAAATGGAATAAAAGCAAATAATCATTCAGTTGATTGACAAATGCATCCAAAATCATGAGGAGAAAACAGAAATTACACAATAGCATTAAGATTAATTCAGAAAACTGTTTTGCTTCAAAACTTGTTAAAGAGGCCAAAAACCAAGTAAGCTCCATCTGTCCAGAGTAACACTAAAAGTTAGTTGAGAATCCCAGCTGAGATACAGGGATTTTGTTTGTTTTACTCTGAGTTGGCCACCTTCTTGTCTGCTTGCAGGAACTAGCTGCCTCCCCCCCATTATCCATACACCCCTTCTGAACCTCTGTTCTGTAGCAGGAACATGGCAGCCCAAAATTAGGACTACAGTTCCCAGCCTCCCTTGCAGCAATCTGCCACCAAGTGAGTAAGCGTTGCCAAGTGGAATGTGAATACAAGTGGGGAGTGCCCGTGACCGGCTGTGCCCATAAAGGGGCTGGGGGTGCCTTACCTGTTTCCTTTTCCCTCTTCTCACTGCCAAAATACAGATGTGAGGATGTGAACCAAGTGAATAGAGCCAAGAGCCTAGGCATAGTTATGATCCCATTCATACAATCTCTGGGCACAACCTCTGTCTTCCTCTTAACCCCTCCCCTAACCAGAGCAGAGTTCCCAGGGCCCCCTCATTCAGGGTGGACCTGCTCACATTTTCCAAAAAGACAGAGGGTTGGCTTCATAAGCCAGAACTGCCAAACCAGATGTTCACGTAAGTGGCAAATAAATCTCTACCTTGGGTAAGCCAAGGTCACAGCAGTCACAGTTAACTCATAACTAATTCAGAGCCCCCAGACCCTGGATAAAGAACTACAGACCCAATTCAGGCTGCCACACATTCCCCACAAGAAACAAACTTATGGAAGGATCTGTAAGTAGGTTGTAGAGGCTTTAAACATCACCCACGGCAAAAATAGAAGGAGCTGATTTTGTGGGTGGAAAAATGGAATCCTAGACAGATGAAATGAATCAGTCACCAAAATTAGAAGCAAATTGTGCTACTCAAGTGTGCAGGTTAACATAAAATCTACCCCAGATGGCAAGTGACAGACCACAGGCCATGACCCACCAGGAGATGAGTCGTGACCAGCCCCAAACCTGGTCTACACAGTTGGTTTTCAACATTTAAAATGAGAAGATTCCACAATGTATGTATATATCAAATCATCACCTTGTACACTTTAACTGTTCTACCATTTTAGTCTTCAATTCACTTCCGTGAAGCTGGGGGAGAAAAAAGAGGAGATTTGGCATAAACATGTAGATTTCCAGCTTCTTCTGAAAAATCAAACACACAGAAAACTGGATGTACTTTCCATCGAGCAGCTTGTGACCTGAGCAAGTCCCTGCTGCCCTCAGTGGGTGGGCCAGGAGGCTGAGCTCACTACGGTCCTCAACCCTCTCTGTTGTCCCTCGGCAATGAACCTGAAAGTCCTCACTGTTTATTATCTCTCAGACAGCTGGGCTTTTTTTTTTTTCCATCATAAAAACAAATCTCTCTACCCATCTCTCTACTAAAAACAACAGACCAAGAAGACAGATCAAGAAAGCCATGTGTTTCAACAAAAGAGAATGCTTATTTCTTCATGGAAATGAATTCCCCGGGGAACTTACTCTATGGATGAAATACAATAGCACTGAAAAAATACACTCAAACCCACTTCCCTCACATACGCCTCCTCCCTGGACCCTGTAAGCGTGTGAGTTATGATCCCATTCATACCATCTCTGGGTACAATCTGTCCTTCTCTTCACTGTTCCCCTAACCAAAGCAGAGTTCCCGGGGGGCCCTTCCATTCAGGGCGAAGGCTCTCACATTTTCCAGATGACGTCATCCCCGCAGGAGCCAAGGGTCTCCTTGGAGGTATTTTCTTTGACCCTTTGCTTTTTCCTCCTTGGACCCAGGAAAACCCAAGCCACGTTTGCTTCCCCAACATGTTAATATGAACAGCCCAGTCTTGCAAACCAGAGAGGCACGTGCTACCTTAATTATCCCGTTGTTATTGAAACACCCGAGTGACAGACAAAACCCTTCATTTGGGAGGGAAATTAGTTGTACACAAACAAGAACACATTTCAACTTGAATTAAAATCTCCGACACTCCCTTGGCAGGGAACTCTCTGGCAGTTTCTCTTCCTTTCTTTGCTTCATTACCTCCTCTCCTCCATGGGAGATTTTCTTGGCAAAGGGCCAGGCTTTGAGGCCCCGAGGCCTCTCCTGTAATCCCCCTTCTGGTTCATTCTCTGGCCTTTCTTGAGATCTCCGAGACTCCAGCCCACCTTGAGTCTCCACCCGCCCTCCCAGCCCCGGCCCTTCCTGCGCGGTCCCCTCCTCTACTCACCAGCAGTAAAAAATGTCAAGTCAGGGAGGCGCTGCCCAACCCGCCCCCTCCATCCGACCCCCCTATCCAGCCAGGGCTCCCCGAAGGTGAAGGAGTGATTGGACGAGTGATTGGACGTGATGAATAACACTCAGCAAAGACACAACGCGGAGAAAGTGTTCGCTTTAGCCGAAACTCTCGGATTTATTGCCGAGTGCCACAAATAATGAAATCATCAATCTTCCACCAACTTAAAAAGGGAATCCACGGTGGCAAGTTTAAACTGAGCAGTGGGGAAAAGCCCCGTGATTAGGGCTCTGGGATCTCCCTGACTCTACCCCCACCCCCACCCCCAGAACCCATGCCCCATCCCAGGCCCTAGAGACCATGCTCATGGGGTGTGCCCCGGCCCCAAGGTCGGGGTGGGGTCACCAACACCCTGACCTGCCACCCACAGGCCCCCACAGTCCCTGACCCTGAAACTCATTACCTTACTTAAGGAGTCACGCCCAGTCCCCTGGGGAGGAAAGTAGACCTTCAGCTCCTGCTTCCTCAGACACAGTCACACTTAGGTGTTACTGACATAAAATAACTTAATTTTCATGACTTGGCTGGAAACGACTCAATAACACTCTCCCTGAAATCTGGGGTGGGCGTACCTCTCCCGGCTGCCGGAATCTAGGACAAACTTTCAGAACGTCCTATCATCCTGAAGACCCAACCATCAGGACACTCGTCCATCAGTCACAGACCCAGCATGAGTAGGTGACCTTACAGCCACCGTCCCCAGGAGCCCAGGGAAATGCAGGTGGGAGCCCTGTGGCTTCTGCGGTCCAGGAATCATGCAGGGCAGAAGGGGAAGTGGAGGCTGAGGGCCTGCCCACCGCGCTTAGCACACACTCACCCGAGCTGGAACTTCCGCCGTCCCTGACACAAGGTCCAACTCACTCAGGCACATGCTTGACCTGCAGCCTCTAGAGTCTGCACTGTGCTGGGCACCAGCCTCTTCGACTGGGTCCTTTTCAGTCTTAGCATCCAAGCAGGGGCCCTGAGGTTGGCCAAGTGGCCAGGGGAGAAGAGAGGCCGTCTTCCTCCCAGTTCCCACTCCGAGGCCAGCAACTCCCCAACAGTGGTTTCCCAAACTGGAGCTCAACACAAGATTCTCTTTAAGAGTAAGAATTTGGGGGCGCCTGGGTGGCTTATTCAGTTAAGCATCTGCCTTCGCTTCAGGTCATGATCCCAGGGTCCTGGGATCGAGCCTTACATCGGGCTCCCTGCTCGGCGGGAAGCCTGTCTCTCTCTCTCCCTCCAACTGCTGCTCCCCCTGCTTGGGTTCTCTCTCTCTTTTTCTCTCTCTGTCAAATAAATAAATAAGATCTTGAAAAAAAAAAAGTGTAAGAATTTGGGGGCTAAAAAGGAGTTTGAAAATGGCAAACTACGTCAACCTCCCAATAGAAAAGCTGCTAAATTCCATCATGTGGTTTCTGCATCTATGGCAGGGTCCCCACAAAGATGATTTGGGGCCCTTAAAATATGACCATTGTTATTTTAATAGGATAAGACTATTAGATGTGTGTGAGAAAAAACAGGAGCATGTCAAACCCGTAACTTCACTGATACTGTTGTTTATGATGAATAAATGGGTTTTTCCCCCAAATAAACTGATTTAAAAGAAACATTTTCATACTATTGAAAGTAGTGTATATAAATTATAACATTCACGAAGATAGTCCAGGGATGCCTGAAGTTAGGGGAACTCTGTTGCAATAGGAAAGTCGTAAGTCAGCTTGGGGGATTGAAAGCTGCCTGTAATTCCCCGAAGGACGTGAGAACACACGGGCCTCCCTGCCTCTGCACCCCGTGGAAAGCTCCAAGTAATGCCTTTTGGTAAGGACAGAATAATCATCTTATTCTGCTTTAAAAAAGTAAGATGTTTTAAAAAAAAATTTTAATTAAAGATTTGAAAAGAGTAAAATAAAAAGGCAAGACATGGGTACCTGGGAAGTTCAGTGGGTTAAGCGTCTGCCTTCAGCTCAGGACATGATTGCTGGTTATGGAGCAATCCCTGTGTAGGGCTCCCTGCTCAACGGGGAGCCTGCTTCTCCCTCCTCCCCTCCCCCTGCTTGTGCTCTCCCTCTGTCAAATGAATGAATAAAATCTTTAAATAAATAAATAAAAATTAAAAGGCAAGACAGAGTAAAATAGGCTTTTAATAGGAGTAGAAAAGAGGGACGTGGGACAAGGAATGCTGAGAGGTGGGAAGCTTCGAGCAGAGTGGAGGATGGGGACCAGGAGAGGATGAGGTTGGGAGTGTGGGATGATGATAAGAACACCCAAAGCCAGCAACAGATTTAGGATTGCCCCCTGCCAAGAGACACACACAGCCTTTGACCGTGATCGAAGGAGCCGGGGATCGATAGACTCACTTCGCAGGGCTTCCCAGAGACGGCGGGAGCAATTCCACGGGAGAGGCCCTGACATTACAGAAAATCTAAATGAATCCTTTGCTCAGCTGTTTGCAGTGGAGAGGATGAGGAAGTGGTTGTCAGAAATAAAAGATAACCAGAATACGTGCCCTTTTGAAGAGAGGCAAAATGCATGTATTGCGTGTATGTGTGTAAATATACATGGAGAGAGCAAGCAAGAACGAGAAAGGTAAAGAAGTGGGGGAATGAGGAGAAAAGGAACCCTAATGCAGGGAACTGAGGTGATTCTGTTCCTGATGTTGCCATGGGAGCTTCTCTGACCCTTTAACCTTGAACCAGCTCCTGGGAGCTCACCTGCTCTGAAGTGAAGCCACTGTCCTCCGTCCTACGAGTCTGTGTCCCCACCCCCGATGCCTGCTGCCTGCCTAGGGTCCCCACCCCACTGCTCCATCAGGAGCACAGCTCACACCCCTGCCACCTCCCTCCTCTGACCTCAGAGCCTCCCTCCTTCGCAGGGCGTGAGATCATGTCACAAGACACACAGACGAGCCGGTAAGCAACGTTTCATCCTGGACTCATTCTTCTCCATGTCTTCCAATGACCCCAAAGACAGCATCGTGATTCTCTGCTTTAGGCCTTTAGCCCCTGCCTGGGCTTTGCTTGTCATCCTTTGGGACAAAGAGAGAAGAGCCCCCCCCCCTCCCGGAGCAGAAGGCAGCCCCCCTCTGTTCAGGCTTGCTGTTTTTATTCCTATGGTTACCATCCTTTTCCAGCACGACGCCCGCTTTTCCATCGACTCTGCTGACATAGTTCTCCTCCAAGTGAAAGTTTTTTAGTGAAAACAAAAATGTGTTTATTTAAAGAAAAATATTGAGTGAATGGGGTCAGCAACGTTGCCCCAAAAGCTAACTCCCGGCTTTTGTCAATCAGTGTCGCTGGCGTACACATTCATTCGCACGTCCTCTGGCTGAGCGGCTGTGGCCCCACCATGGCCCACGGAGAGATCCGCAACAGAAACCAAGGGCCCCGAGAACCTAGACGGGCTACTGTCTGGTGCTTCGCAGGAAACGTGTGCCCACTCCTGGAGTAAAGGGCCATCGTGCAGGTGTGCGGGTGTGGGAAACCCCAGAGGGTAGCCTGCCAGTGATTGAAAACGGGGAACCCTGAGCAACGGGCAGTAGCTTTGGTCCTGGGGGTGAGACAGCGCCCCGCAAACCCCAACCCTCCCCCCATCACGCCGCTTCTCTGGCCTCAACCTGGGCTTCCTCATTCCTAAAATGGGGAAACAGGCCCGCCTTGTGCAGGGAAGTGAGCTCCTGCCGGAAAGGCGCAGGCCCGATGCTGGTGGCCCCAATCATTGCTAGGAGGGCAGTGGGGAGGGAACACACCTTTCACCAGCTGGGAGGAGAACGGCTCAGAGGAGAGGAACTTTCCAAGTGCAGAAAGTGATCGAGAAAAGCCACTTCGTGTGGACGGCGTGGTCCCGAGGCTGGAGGAAGACCACAGAGCAGTAGCTGGGAAGCTATAGTCTGGTGATAGCAGCCGTTGGGGGGAGCTGGTAGAAGAGACTTTGGGGGTCCCTAAGCAGCACCCCCTGATGCTGGAGCTGGCAGACAAGGCCGGGGGGTTCCGGAAAATCACCCACATCGCCGGCGTCTGCGCTGCTGCAGAGTCCCGAGTGAAACGTGCCCATCCCAGCGGCCCCTGCCATGGAACCTGGGGGAGGAGGGACCCGGAGGAGGCGGAGCCCACTGCGCATGCGGGGCTCCCCAAGAGCCTGACCCCGCAGAGGGGAGTCGGGCTGCAGAGGCGGGGAGTGGGGGCGGAGGGGCCACGCAGAGTCACCCCCGAATCGCGGAGACCTCGCGCACGGACGCCGGCCTTGAGCAGCCTGCAGCCCGCGGCCCCGCTTGCTTCCCGCTGCTGTGGGCCTCGCAAGCCAGCACCTGCTCCCAACAACCTTTCTGGGAGAACAACAGGCGCGGGTCTGTGGCGCCGGCCGCCCCAAGACAGACGGACAGACGGACAGGGAGCGTTTCCTGCATTCCGTGAGTGCCACAGCCAGGGTGTGCGGGGCGTCCCCCCACCAGTCCCCGGTGTTCCTTGAGCTTCGCCGAGGGGGAGCCTGTCCCTGGCAGGGACATCACCGGTGGGACCACCTGCGCCCACCTCAAAACCCAGAGACGACTATTTGGAGCCCTGGATGCAGTAAATGTTTCTCTGGCTAAAGAATTCCTCCCTTTGGTTCTCACTTCTTCCTAAGTCAGTGCCTGAGGCAGCTCTTTCTGGAAACTTCCACCAGCCTGAGCCAATAAATTCCTTTTTGCCCTGGCCTGGGGGGGGTTTGTCCTTTGGCAGCTGAGAACATTCCTGATCGGTAGAACCCAGGGAAGGCAGGCACAGCTACCTATCAACTGCACAACTGGGGAAACTGAGGTTCCTTCTACCACATGACCCTGCACTCCTGTTCTGTCCCAGCCAATGGAAAGAGGATGTGCTCGCCTCCCACAGCCCACCTTCTGGTCACAAGAGAAATGTAGCCTTTACTCCAGGCACCCAGCTTCCCTGCTACTATGAGACACGAAGAGGGATCGTCTCTGCCTCAGCTCAGCAACCCTGTCTTTCCCCCAGCAGGGCAGCCGTGGGCGGGGGACGGGGACCTGCAAGCCTGACACTGATGCAATGGCACGTTCGTCACCCCAGCCTGGCCAGGTCATCTGCCTACGAGCACAGCACTTACCTCCGGGCATTGGCTCGAGCCTTCTGCAAACGGCCCGGCCAGGAGGAGGAAGGCATGAGCAGTGATGGGGACAATACCCTCCCAGGCCCCTGCTGCCCTCCCGGGGCTCCCGGGGAACCCCAGGGTCTTCCCGGGTGCAGCTGCCTCCTTCCCACCCCAGACAGCCGAGACAGACGCTGAGGTGAGGGGACCCCCAAGGCAGTCCCCCTGCATTGGGTTGGAAACTCCACCCTTTGAGCAAGAGGCTAATTTTAGCTCCTGTGTGTGTGTGTGTGTGTGTGCAGTCTGTCACCTGCTAAAAATAGGCTTGCCTTGTGTTCTCGCCTCCACAGGTGCAGCTGTGTTTGGGGAAATAATGCCATTTTTAGCGCTGGTTTCAGTAGGAGATGACTGATGTCTAGCCTCTTAAGAATGAGGACCAGACTAAGGAAATCGCCCCTGCCCCAACCCACCCACCCAGTCCTCAGACTGTCATGTGTTAATAAGCCCAAAGGGGGGAAAATCTCAGCACAGGACTTGGGTTTCTGAGGGTCTGACCTAGCATGTAGGACATCATGAGTGGGGAGCAGGAGGGACCCACAGTTATAAACTCGTCAGGGATACGTGGGTGGCTCAGTCAGTTAAGCATCTGCCTTCGGCTCGGCTCATAATCCCGGAATCCTGGAATTGAGTCCCACATGGGGCTCCCTGCTTAGCGGGGAGTCTGCTTCCCTCTCTGCCCCTACCCCAACTCTTGTGCTCTCTCTCACAAATAAATAAATAAGTCTTTTTAAAAATCACATAAATTCATCAAAACATCAAGGAGAAGCAAGCTCAGTCTGGGGGTGCCACTGCTGGGCTCCATGTGGGCAGCAGGGTTTGCCATGCTGTGTAGACATGCCGTGTAGACACCGCACCAGCAGCCCTCGATGTCCAAACAGCAGGATTCTGTTCAGCAAAAAACACCAAACCGTAGCCTTCACGCGGTGTGAGGACTCACTCCCCCGATCCCTGGAAATCGTGTTTCCATCTTTATGACTCATGGATTGAATCACCGCCAAGCTCCTCGGGTCACTGGCATGCATTTCTGGAGAGCTGGTCAGGGACAACCTGGATGGCTGTTCCAGCCCAGCTGCGGGCAGATCTGGCTCCACGGAGCAGAACGTCTGGCTCACGTTCAGCTACAGTCCGGCCCCCTGGGAAAGGCCATCTTTGCTATAATCTCGGGTTTATGGTCTCACGTGAGAGAGGGGAAATCTCTCCATCCAGGAATTATGGCTCAAAGCCTCTCATTTTCCCACTACAGGTGGATTCCCTTGTGTAACATGAACTTGACCAGAGTCCATCTCGGGCCGTGAAGCTACAGATCCTGCTCTTTCTCACCTGCACATGGACACCCGGAGCCCCCCTCCCCCGACACCTGTCGATTCTCCGGCCCTTCTTCTCTGGCTCTTGGGAAATGGGGCTTTGTCCGTCTTAGCAGGGATGGTGGCTCAGAGTCTGGAGCGGAGACTGGGAGGTCACAGGGGAAGGATGGAGTCTGGAAAAGAGGAAACACCTGGACCAAGTATTTTCATTTTGCATTTTTGGAAGCCGGATGTCAGAATGCTAAGAAATCTCACCTAAGAAGGTCACAGAGGGAAACCGTTCATACGTGGTTACCTATGCAGGTAGACAGGATATCCTATTAGCTTCCGGAGACACAGCCCTGGAGACAGGCTCAAATCCCAGCCCACAGCTGTGTGACATCGGCAAGCTATTTACCCTGTCCCTGCCTTAGTTTCCTCATCCGTAAAACAAGGATAATGACAGTCCCTGTGCCTAGGATTGCTGGACAGGTGAAAGCAGAAAGTATCAGAAAAGCACTCAGCGGCGTCTGCCCACGGGATGTGAGGGTTTGAAATGTTAGACCCCATCACCATCATCATCACCATCATAAGAATGCATGTGACGACACTCTGGTGACCTTCATGTCTGGCCTTGTCCACTTCTTGTTTTTTTTTTTTTTTTTTAAGATCTTGTTTATTTATTTGACAGACAGAGATCACAAGTAGGCAGAGAGGCAGGCAGAGAGAGAGAGGAGGAAGCCGACTCCCCACCGACCAGAGAGCCCGATGTGGGGCTTGATCCCAGGACCCTGAGACCACGACCCAGGCCAAAGGCAGAGGCTTAACCCACTGAGCCACCCTGGCACCCCCACTTCATTTTTTTTATGCTGGGATCAGTCTCATCAGGTCAGACCTTCTCTGCAGAAACCAGGCTGAGGAGGATGCTCTGAGGTCATCCGCCTCGTTCCGCCAGCAGCCTGAGATGTCACCGAGCCCGCGGGGGTGCCAGCCCACATCCCTCAGATGGGCGGCACTCTACGGTTTGCAGAGCACATGCTGCCTCCCCAGCACTGGCTGAGCTGGAAACTGGTCCAGCCTCATCCTGGCCTCCCTGCCCGCTCCTGCCCATGAGCAACACTTCCAGGACCTGTCATGGCACCTCTCTGCGGAAAACCGTCTAGTGCCCCTCTCGTGGGGACAGATGGGTCACACCCTGCTCCTCTAATGTCCTGTCCCTGCCCATGCTGCCTCTCATGCCAGCCGCCCTGCCCAACGCTGCTGTGTCCCACATCCCTCAAACTTGTCCCTGTCCAGCTGCCTCCACCAGGAGTGACCTTTCCTAAACATGCCTGCCCTCAGCTGTCTCCTCTGCATCAGATGGACCCTCCTCAAAAAGCCTCCCAGCTCCCCAGTCCAAAGTCACTGAACACCACCTCCCATGTGTCATGTCATTGTTCCTTTCCTTCTTAAGGTACTTCACAGTCTGACATTGTCCTATGTTTTTTCCTTTACACATTTGCTCTCTGTAGCCCCCCCACCTTCAAATATAAGTTCTAGGAGGACAGGGACCCTGGCAGAGCTGGGCACCCCTGCACCTCTAGGACCGAGTAGGTGCTCAGTAATATTCATGGGAGAAAAAAGGAATCACAGGGGCCCAGGCTGGGGAGGGGGACAGCATGCCTTTGCTGGACAATCATAGTAACAGTACCATGGGTGTCTACAGCCTGCTTCACAGCCTGCAGGTAGTTAAGGATCTGCCACCCCTGAATGAGAAAATGAAACACAAATCTAGACATTTAGCCAGAAAAGGGAGAGAAGAAGGAGAGATTTGAAAATGAGCGAGGGCTGTTTTCCAGCACTGAGTGAGAGAATGTGGTTCTCCCTGGTCTCAAGATAAAAGAAAGGATACTCAGAAAACAAAAACCTTGAAAACATCAATGCCTTTTCCAAAAGTTTAGCCGACAGCAGAGTGTCAGGGAATTTGTAGTAATAGAAACATCGGGATTTTTTTTTTTTTTTTTAATTAAGAAGCAGAAGGAGAAAAGGCAACGGGCCCTGAGCCCAGAGCTTTGAAGCGTCTATCTGCGTCTGGCCGCCTGACGGCAGCCGGCACTGTGGACACATCTCAGGGAGTGAGGCCACCACTCCTCCCCATGGCCCCTTCTACTCTCGGTTTAAGGACAGTCAACCTTGTCCCTTGAGGTCTATTGGAAGCAAAGTTGCCATTACAGGCTAAATCTCGCAGCATTCCTATAGAAATCTCCCTTCTCAGCCCAGAGCCCTGAAGCCAGGACAGTCTCTTGACTCGATCCATCTGCGACCGCAACTGGCGACCCGCTGAGGACAGTGGGCTGACACGGGGCCCTGCTCGCGTGTGGGGACGGGTCCTGAGTGCGCCCGTACATTACCACGTTCACCCCTCCCCTGGATGCTGTCACTTGGCCCCGCCAGGAGCCACATGTCCCAGAGGAGCAGACTCAGGTGGGGTAGGGTCTGCATTCCTGGACTGGTGACCACAGGACCGCAGAGCCCAGAGTTCAGGCCACACCACAGACCACTGGCCGCACATGGACTGTGCCCTCGCTGGAGGAAGAGGGGCCTCGGTGACAGCCCCAGGCACCAATATTGCTCTTTCCAGAGACGAGTCCCACCCTTCTGAAGTAGGGACTCCAGTGCAATGGGATGACCAAGGCTTTTCCAAGGGACTTGAGGTTTTAGCTGAAGTCCTGAAGCTGGAGGTGTTGCAACCGAATCATTCCAAGGAGAGTTCTGGAAACATCCACGAGCCAGCGACCACCATCCCCACCTGAGAGGAGTGGGACTTCTGGAAGGAGAATCTGGGGGGAATTCACAAGAAGGGATGCTCTGCAGCCTAGGGAAAGTGGGAAGGGCTGGAAGAGACTCTGGGGAGGGCGGGGTGCTGCCGGTAGCAGAGTCATGGCAGGGGTTCCAGGGCCAGTGCAAAACGTGAGCTGAGCTGAGCCTCCCAAGTCCTCAGCCTGCTGTCAGTTCTCAGTGTCCCCAGAAGCTCCCTGGGCAAAATCAGAAACTGGTCCCTTTATGCTCTTTAAAGTCTGTATAGAGGGCTTCCCTGAAGGCAGTCCCATAGACACCCAGATAGTCTCTACCTCACTATCTCAGGGCTGTGTCCTTGGGCAGCGTCTACCACAGGGAAGGCAAGCGGAGCACACATTCCAAAGACAGGGAGGGGGGTGAGGAGACTCGACCACCAGTTCCAGGTCTTGAGTCAACTGGCGATCCTGTCCTCGAAATTACCTTCTCCAACACCTGGTCCCCTGCAAACTGGAGGGGATGCCAAGCCATCCTGGATCCCTGGGGACGCTGTCCAGCTGCTGAATCTACCCATGCCGAGGTTCCCTTGATGGCTGGTTTTTATCATAGGAGACAACAAATTCCCTCATCACTGAGTCACATTCCTCCAGGGTTTTGGCGACGTGCCAGCAAAAGCAAGCTAACTGACACGCCATCCTTCCAAAAGCCTTCTCTGGCCCCCCAGCCCCTAGCAATCCACCCTGAACCTTGGGACCTTTCTCACTGCACTAACACGTGGCACCAAGGTACAATTTCTGTCCCTGTTCACATCTCCTGCCGGCCTTGTGCCCCCTGAGAATGATATCTGAACCATCTCTCTCCTTGGCCCAGGGCCCTTCCCTTAGGAGTAGCATTTTGTAGATTTCATTGCACAAATGAATGAATCATTGGAAGCCAAACATCTCCATTTTTATTTTTACTTTAGAAGCTAGGCAAATGAGTTTTTGGGGTTTCGTTTTGTTTTAGATATTTTATTTATTTATTTGACAGAGAGATCACAAGTAGGCAGAGAGGCAGGCGGCGGGGGCGGGAGGGGGGGGAGGCAGACTCCCCGCCAAGCAGAGAGTCTGATGTAGGGCTGGATCCCAGGACCCTGAGATCATGACTTGAACCGAAGGCAGAGGCTTAACCCACTGAGCCACCCAGGCACCCTTTTTGGGTTTTGTTTTTAAAGAAACATACCATTGTCCCACAAACTATTCTTTCAAATGGTATGACAATATTTTGATGTCAACAGTAGGGGATATTAAGATGTTTTACCACAATAAACTTCATATCCATAAAAGCCCCTTCCTCTTTTTTCCGGGTGATACCATCTGAAGACTTAGGAAATTCCTTCCAGCAAATATCCCTTTAACAGATGTAGCACATTCTAGCAAACCCATTTGGACAGGTGGCTGCCAAGATAAATAAATATCTATGAAGGGCCCAGGGGACTCCAAGCCACCAATGAGATCATCAACAATTCATCCCCTCATTAACTGAGGGCCGCTCGTCCTTATCAAGAGTACACTTCCACCTGCAGGACCCATGCTGGGCCTTCCCAAGAGAAGAGAGAACATCAACTCCCCTAGGCATCCCCAGAGATGGGATTTCAGGAAGGGGCGTGACGGTCACATAAAACCAGAGTGGACGTGCAGGATGCAAAGAGGCGGGGACAGCTCTCAGCAGCAGGAGTCTGAAACACCACTGCAGGTTTCTGAAATCTTGGTCTCCCCCCAGAACCTGCCTCATGCCGTCTTCCCCATCAGAGCAAACAACAACTCCGCCTTTCCAGTGGTTCAACCACATCCACCCAAACACCCTGCTGTAAACATCCATCATCCCTCACTGAACCACTGCAGTACCTCTCACTGGCCCCAGCTTCCATGCTTGGTCTCTGTGCACACCTAGTTATCAAATCCTCCACCTAAAGCCTTCAGTCTCGTCCTATTTCAGAATATGATCCAAAGCTCTGTCTTATAGAGGGTCAGGGGGGTGAACAACTTGTCCTGGTTTTCCTGGGGCTTTTCCAGGCTTGGTGCTAAAATTCCTCTGTCCCAGAAAATCCCCAATCCAGGCAAACCAAGAGGGTTAGTTACCCTAGTATCATAACTGGTGATTCTTACCCCTACTCATCCCACTGGTGTGGTCACTGCAGTATCTTTGGAACATGCCAAGCACACTCTCAGAAGGTCAGCTCCCTGAGGACCGGGCCTCGGTCTGTACCGTTCACAGCTGTAGCCTCGGTGCCTAGAACAGTGCCTGGCACAGAGGAGCTGTTCTGTAAAGAGCTGCTGAATGAATGAATTGAATGAGTGAATGATTCTGTTCTGAGCCTGCTGCCTCAAAGGAGAACTCAGGGAGGCCGACAGAAGCTGGCCCTTTGTGCCCAAACCCAGGGGCTGGACACCTTGTCCAGTGTTTCCAAGATGACCCTCTATAAGCCCAAGTTCCACTAGGCTTGGTGTCTCTCAGCACAAAGGCTCTCTGCGTGGTCATCTGGCCACAGGGGTCACCTCAGAGCCAGAGCCAGGCTTGGTCCCGAGTGCACTTTCCTAGACCGAGGCTGAGACTGTCGGCTGTGCCGTCTCCAGTGGCCCAGTTCCTGGCTGGTCGGCACAGGTGGCCCCACTGTTCATCAGGACAGAGCCAGACAGTCAGGGACATGTGGAGCTCAGTGAGTCTCGGAGCTCATCCCAGGCCACCCACGCTCCAGGTGGAGAAACGCAGGTGACAAGGGGACTGCCATGGACAGTCAGGGCACTGGAGCAGAGCTGGCCAAGACCAGCTTCCTTCTAGGCCAGGGGAACTCCATGATGGAAGTTTCTGGGAGCCTTGGCCCTGATCCTTTCTCTCACCACAACTTGTGAGTCAGTAGGGCAGGATTACTAGAGGTCGACTTGGCAAATGAGGAAACTGAGGCACGTCCAAGGTGAGTGACTCACCTTTTTTCAAAGGACTTTTTCAAAGGACTCATCACCACGGGCCCATAGCCAGGTAGTTACAGTGTGTGCCTGAGCCAGCAGGCTAGGCTGGGTCCTGGCTTGGCCACTTTCAAGATGAGAAATTGCTAATTCTTGTGTGCCTCTGTTTTTCCATCTGTAAAATAGGTAATGTGCATAATTGACCCTCTGCCTTTTATCAGCATGATGAAATCTAGACATCATGGGGAGGAGCCTGACTCTGGAACCTGATGGCTGGTCACCACAACAGCCCTTCCATTTGCTTCCTCTAGGATGAGTGGGTGAGTCACCAACTGCCCATCTGCAAAGTCATATGCTGCCTGGGGAAAGTAAACAATAAAAGGTTCTACTCTGAGCTCAGTTCCATGTTCCCACATCCCAAGAAAAAACCTACTCCCTATAAATTCTTTCATTGAGTCAATAATTCTGAGAACAAAACATAAGAACAGAGACTGACTGAAGCACAAGAAAGTTCCTTTCCGCAAAATCACAACATCTGCCCGACCAGAGCCTACCAAGCTTGCAGTGGGCGCTCTGCCCATCTTGCTTCCCTCCCCTCTGAGCCCTCTTGTTCCCCATGTTTGGAAAGGCACTCCCTTTGGGGATTTACAGTAGCCATTCCATTGCAGCTTGAGTCTCAAAGAGTTTTTGAAAGTTTGACATGAACTCCCCAAAAGCGGATTTCTATTAGCAAGGAAGGGAGGGACTAGATACTGGGTAAGCAATGGGTAGCTGCTGCCACAAACTCTTTGTCATGCTCACTTGTTATATCTATTTTACATGCTAGACTTTAACCCAGTGGCTTTCAGCCAGAGATAAACTCAGGTGAGTATCCCTGAAGAAACATTTGTCAGTATCTGGAGTCATATTTAGTTCACAGCCAGGGCATGTCCCTATCAGCATCTCACAGGTAGAAGCCGGGGATGCTGATCAACATTCTATAATGCATAGAACATCCCCCAAACAAAAAATTATCCAGCCCCAAATGGGAATAGTGCTAAGGTTGAGAAACTGGTCTAATCCCCTTGGGAGCAGGAGAGAGTTACCCGCTTTAGCACAGGACATACTTCTACATATACTAAAAAATGTTCACTGTGTATCTGAAGTTGAAATTTCAACTTCCTGTGTCCTGTATTTTACCTGGCAAGCTTCTCCTATACAGTAATGTATATCCTATATGTCAAAATACAGTATATACCAATGTTTGCTATGGCCTGGTACTCAACAAACTTACTCATCATCCCATGAATGAATAAATGAGCATCTCACCAAAGATGGGCAAGGCTCCTGCATGCTCTCATAATTCTCATCAAAATACCTTCCCTGACTGCAGACAGGCAGCTCCAAGGCATGGGACCCCTGATGTCATACCAGGCTCAGCAAGACAGCTCTCCCAAAGCAGCTCACATGGTTTCCCTTTCAATCTCCCTCCGCCCCAGGGGGAGGCCTGGCCTCCTGCTCTGAAACGCCTACAGGACCAGCACTCTGCCTGTGGATACCCCAAGAACGGTGCTGGTTTGGGGGTCTTCGCTCCTGCCCGCACTCAGGCAGACGCAGACAGACTGTGGCCATCCATCCCCAGTAGTGTCTGTTAATGGCCCATGGGGTGTGGTCCCCATTCAAGGCAAAGCAAACCACACTAAGAGCTCCTATAGGCCCACTTGTTGTTCATTATGAAGCTGAGTGAGGACACCTGCCAATAGGCATTCCCCTTTATCTACGGGGGAACATTTTCGGTTGCTGGTGGGGAATTAGATTCATGAGGACCAACGGCCCGGGATTTTCATAGCTCAGTTTTGCAGACCATGCAGGAGTCTCTCCCAGGGCCCGTGACAATGTGTTTCTGATTCTGATTCAGTGAATAACACTCATAACACTCATTATATCCCTTCCACGAGCCAGGCGCCATGTGTGCATTTTATCCTTATTCCCTCACCTAATCTGCGTGACAACCTGCAGCACCCTCCATATGATCCCCATTCTTAAAATGAGAAGACTGAGGGGGCGCCTGGGTGGCTCAGTGGGTTAAAGCCTCTGCCTTCGGCTCAGGTCATGATCCCAGGGTCCTGGGATCGAGCCCCGCATCGGGCTCTCTGCTCGTCAGGGAGCCTGTCTCCCCCTCTCTCTGTGCCTGCCTCTCTGCCTACTTGTGATTTCTGTCTGTCAAATAAATAAAATCTTAAAAAAAAAAAAAAATGAGAAGACTGAGGCCTGGAACGGAGAGCTAAGGAGTCGCCAGCCAGTGGGGGCAAAGCCCGGGTCAATCAGAACCTTGGTCCTGGGGCTGCTTTGTTCTGCTTTTATTAAATCACCATCCAAGCTGCACAGCCCCCACATGAATTTTCAGGAAGGTGATTTATAAAACGAGGTGTGCTATCCAGAGAGACTAAACGGATGGGCACTTATGTTCCAGTGGCCCCTGCTGGTCTCCTTTAGAGGGTGTCATCCTGCAGAGACCCACAAGCTCAATGGTACGCCGAGAGATCTGTCATTGTGCCGCAGGGCTGTGTTACTCCCTTGAATGCTCCATTATTTGTGGGCTATGTGGCCCCTGTGTCTGTTTCATCCACAGTGAAATCCAAGTGTTTAACCCTCCTTGTCCACTTACCCAAAAGAGAACTCTCGGTAGATGCTTAAGCAGCTCGACAAACTGTAAGACGATTATGGGTGTTCTTCGAACAGGGTCCTAACTGGAGGCTGCCCGGCTGACTTCCGCTGATAAGAGGTCTGATTACATCTCACTGGTCTCCAGCCCCCAGGAGAGCGCAATTACACCTCTTTATAATTCCCCCGCCTCCCAAACAAGCTCTTTATATTCCTGAACGTGCAGTTTTAGGCATCGGGCATTAGTATAAATTACACTATACAATTATTTGTAATTAAGGGAGAAAACATGTATCTGCTACAAAGATGAGTCGTTTTGCTGGAGTAAATCATGTCTGCACCAGTGCACTGGCCCAGGGAGGCAGCACGAAACACAATTAACTTTCTTCTGACTTAATGGGAGTTCATGTTGCCATTTTTCATAATCATAGTATCTCAAGACATATAAGCAGTTTTCCTCTACTGTAATTGCATTGCTACCAAGAAGATAGCTCGGGCTTAACTGAAATCTTGGGCAGAATTAACCACAGAGTGTACAATGTGAATGACGCTGGGATTTTGTTATAAAGCCCATGCACGACTGTCCTGGCTGCAGAGCTACATTTGATCACGATCCCCAGAGAGAGACAGCCTCTTCTGCTCTTCTGGAAACAAGTTTTGGCCCAATATCAAGAGCCATTAAAGCCACCTGTGTCACTACTCTGTGCCCTGGTGCCCCAGAGCATCCCAAGTCACATTTTCCCTCACTTTAACACCTCTCCTTTACACATCGATTTGATTGAGGTACATTAAAAGCTTGACTTTTACCTCTCTCATAAAAACCCATCTGGTCCAGGCTCCAACCCGTACTTAGCCAGAAAGTGCTCGGACAAAAGCGGTTCCGACTGAATTTCAGCCTCTTGATGGAAAGATACGTGTAGCAGTAATGATTTTTGTCGCTGGGCATAGGTCAGGCATTCTCTGCAAAATGCCTCCAAGAAAGACACAAAGGGGAAAAATGAAGCTTATATCCATCAACAGAAAGGTCCCCTTGAGTTTAAACCAGCAAGGGGGTGGGGAGTCAGGACCGGCATGAGGAACCTGAAAAGCCCGATCATCCAGCCAGGACGCTCACGGCAGGGTGACAAGGGACAGGAAGGAAGAAAGGCTGTCCCAGGTGGGGTGGTTGGAGACAGGCAGGGGCTGGAGTGTTGGGAGGTCAGGGGACCCCAGGAATCACACTGGGGCCCCACCAAGGCACCCAGCTCCGTGGCTGAGTGACTCCCCAGACTGGGGGACATTGGAGCCCCTGAGTACCTTCAAGGCTCCCAGGCAGACCCTGAGTTCCTGGAAGGGGCCGGGAGTCTCCTCCCACCTAGGAAGGAAGCTGGAAAAGTCAGGCCCAGAGGACCAGGGAGTTTTCTGGGAACTATGGGACACGGAGACAGGGCCAGAGGGCACTTTCCAGCTCCTTTGACACTGTGAGCCGCAGAGCTGGTAAGTGAAGTCCTCGCCTGAAACCCGATCCATAGCGCCTGCCAAAAGTGAGCACACACACGTGTGCTTGCACATGCATGTGCACACACATGCGAACACACACATGTGTGTGCACACAGGTTCCCCAGAGGCACTCACAAACCAGATCCGTCCCCTTCTCCCGAAGGAAGGATACAGGGCAAAACACAGACATCGCCATGTTTGGTTTCTGAACAGCCAACAGTGGGGGTTGGAGGACAGGAATCCATTTATCACGTGACATCCTGACTCAGCCCTGCCCAAGGTCCCTCTCTCTTGTGGGTCTATTTGCCCCACCTCCAGTACTGGGTTTCCCTGGCGGGGAGAAAGAAATGGAGCAGAAAACTGTGGGCAGGGTTCAGTCTGGGGAAGTGAGTCTGAACAAACTCAGTGTGTGAAAACACAGTGGTTTTCAAATCTGTTTGCCCCGATACACACATATACACAGATTTGCCAGATCCGAGAGAGAGAGAGAAAAAAAAAAAAAAAAAAACCCTTATTTCAGATAAACAAAAAATATTTTTTTAGTGTGTGTGCCAAATAGTACATGAGATATAGTTATACTAAAAAAAAGTTATTTGTTTATCTGAAATTCAAATTTAACTAGGATTCCCGCATTTTCTCTGGCAACCCTACCCGCCTCAGGTCCCTTCCATATACAATTCTTGCACTTTTCTCCCCATGGAATCTTATCTAGGACCTAACATAACGACATTAAAAGTCAGCTCTTACCCCTCAGCCTCCTGCCCTAACCCCCAGGGACTGAGGCACTCCCAAGACTCCGGTGCAGTGGAAAGGGTTTGTGTCCCAAACCCAGGCATAGCTTCATCTGGGTCCAAACCCCATTTGCTAGCCATGTGACCTTGAACAAGACCCTTTAGCTCTCTGAGCATCAGTTTGCTTATAAAATTCATCTTACGTTTGAATCTGGGTATTTGCACATCTGTGCCTGCTGGGATGCCTACCCCGGCCCCTCCATCTGCCCCTGCCTCTGTCCCACAGTGCCACCCTCCCTTCCTGAGGGACGGAGAAGAGGAGGCTGCTCTTAAGTCAGTTCTCTGAGTTCTCTGGGGACAGGGAAGTGGGTAGGATGGGCTTTCCCTGGAGGACAGCAGTGTCTCTCCCCAGAGCAGTAAGAGTCACTCTCATCTCACAGTTAATAGTGAAGGGGATTTCTTACTGCATCTCTGACGCCCATCACAGAACCACTGGAGGGTTTTAATTAAATTAAAGCCATTCATACATATTAAATGGGGTGAGGGGGACCGACTGAGACCACTCACCCTGTAAGAGAGGTTCTCCCAGCTCTGCTTGTCCTGTGTCATCGAGGTGAGAACACTCATCAAAACAGCCCGCCCTGGGGTGTGATTTAGTGTTCTAATAAGCAGCTCGAAGGGCGACCGTGACAGGCTTGGCTGATATGAGGCTCGTTGAACATTTGCACCTGAAGGATCTGACTTCCTCAGGCCAAGCTTATGTACATGCCACAGCTGAGGGGTGGATGTAAGACTTAGTCTTTGGGTATATTTGCTGCTTTTTTTGCTTTCCCTTTTTTGAACTTGAGTTCTTTTGGACCATTAATAACATATTAAGTTTCCAAACTTACTGGTTGAATGATGAGTCAACTATGAAACCTGACTTGGAGGAGGACAATGTGTGCCTGTGTGTGCACATGCATGAGTGCACGTGTGCACGTGTGTGTGTCCACATGAGCCTTTGTGTGTCTGTCTCCCCAGGATGTGGCTCCCATTCAATGATCTTAAAGATCCAGTTCACATATTTATAAAGGCATATCAGTAGAGAGGGCGCCCACTGATACGTGGAAGTCCTTCACCCTGATTTGTAGATGGCTTTCCCCTCCATCAGTAGGGAACTGGTGAGTGCAAGTGGATTGTTTCCAGTGTGCTGATTTCAGCTGGATGGGAACGAGTCCTAGCCCATCCTGTCCAAGGAAAAGCAGCATCTTCCTCAAAAGGAGGGAATTCCCTCCACCCAGAGCCCACTCTGTCTTAAATGCTTCCTGCTCACTTACTGTGGTCCAGTGGCCCTGGCTTCTGACCCAAAGCTGCATCCGATGAAAAACTTGACCCATAGCTTTGTGTATCTCAACCCTACTTGGGACTCAGCCAAACTCTATCCCAGCCTCAGAATCATTGTACGAGCAAGTCTCACAGGTGTGAGTTGATAGGTGGAGCCATCACAGGGGACCAAGAATAGTACCCAAGCTGTGTCTGGCCAAGTGGAAGGCAGGTGTGTTAGGGGGAGAATGCTGCCAACAGCCTCCCTCACTGGCTCATAGTCAGGGTCCCAAGAGTCACATGACCCAACTCAGTGTCCACAGGAGGGGAGTTTTTTGGCTAAAAGGTTGAGAAAGCTATTAATACACCTGCGGTTCCCACTCTGGTGAAAATCAGATAGCCCAAAAAGCTGTCTGTGGCCTGCTCTAGAGATGGACAGTGTCCACAAGATACCAAACTTCTAAATGCTGAGTATCTATTTCTGAGAACAGGGAACCCTGATGCGCTGGGATTCCCAGTACCTGGGATCCTGACTGTTTGAATGTGAATCGAGATTTATTCAGCTGCAAGGAGTAGAGTAAATAATTAACAGTGGCTAAAGCCAGTGCTTCCCAAACTTCAATGTGCATACAAATCCCTTGGGTTTCTTGTTGAAAAGCAGCTTCTAATTGATTAGGTCCAGGATGATAGCTATAAGGACCTCCCAGGTGAAGCCCATGCTTCAGTCCAGGGACCACACTTTGAGTTACAAGCAATCACTTGGAGATCTTTGAAAACCCACCAATAGTTAGAACTACCCTCAGAAGTTCTAACTTAATTGCTACGGAGTATGGCATCGGCATATTTTAAATCTCCCCAAGCGCTTCTAATGTGCAGCCAAGATTGAGAATCACCAGCTTAAGAAGAGAGACATTTAAATTACCTCACATAACAATAAGTACAGAAAGGGGCATTCCTGGGACTGGACTTACAATGGTGTAAATAAGGAGCCAGAATCTTTCCATCCTTCTGCACAAACATCCTCATCATATCCTCAGACTTAATGCCTAATGGTCTCAAGGTAGCTGCACATTTCCAGCCATTACATCCTCATCCAGGTAGAAAGATACAGCAGGACTCTTCACTGCCTCTCTCTTAAGCAGGTGTCAAAGTACTTCTGGGAACCTAGCTGCCAGCCACCCCACCAACACCCCCTTAAGATACCACATATGTCTTTTTGATTCAGAGTGGGTTATACACAGGATTGCCAGATTTAGCAAATAAACATACAGGCTGTCTGGAATTTAAACTGGGACATACTTCTACTAAAAAGAAATATAGATAGATAGATAGATAATTTGAAATTTGCATTGAACTGGTCCCAGTTCTACACCCACCCATAAACCAATCACCGACCAAGGGAAATAGGGTTATCACACCTCGATTAGCCTTCAGCCCCCAAACTGACCCATCCCTATATGCTTTTCTCAGCCTGAGTCCCTCTCTCTAATTGGTCGGGTCTGGGTTACATGTTTGTCTCTGAGCCAATTGCTGGGCTGGAGGAATGGAAACTGCTGATTGGTTTAGCCTAGGTCACGTGTTCCACCTCCTAACCCACCTTTGTATGCCCTGTCTAAAGCCCTGCCCCCAGGAGGAAGGTGTATTCGCGTGGTTTTTATTTTATATATTTGATCCTTGGATCTGTGTGGCCTTGCTAATACTGGAAGGACTGCCCTTCGCAGCTAACCAATTCCTAGAGTTGATAAACAACCCCCTGAGGAATGTACTTTTCCAACATACACCAGCCAATCCAGAGCCCACTCCCAACCACCCCCTTTCTCAGGCTCTCACACTCGTGGTCACTCTCCACCTGTTCTAATCACACCAGGGCCAGGTACGGGACAGCCAGAGACAGCCTCTCCACCCCAGAGCCTGCTGAAATCATTCTTTTTTTTTTTTTTTTTTTTTGCTGAAATCATTCTAACTAGCCAGTTCCAAGCCTGCTGGCCCAGCTTCCTCTACCTTCCTTCAAGATCCCAATAAAGCCTCTTGCCACAGACACCCTTCTCCCACCGCCTCTGTCCCCCCAGGCACCTCCTCGTGTGGCTCCCTGTGGTTTCTGGGGGGTTGGGGGGGCACTAACTAGCTGCTAGTCATTTCCTGACTATGATTAGTCGTTTGCTGGCCTTACTATACCTCACATTATCTATTAATATAACACTATACCTGAAAACAGAGGGAAAGAGGTTTTATCATTCAGTAAATACATTTGAACACCTGCTGGCATTCCAATATATTTACTAAAGGCGCTGTTTTAGTGTTGCAGATTTAGCCATGAACAAAGCCCATGCAGTGTTTTTGAGACATTCTAATGCAGTAAGATAAACAAACATAAAATAATGGTAAGTACTGGTGAGGAGGACAGGGGGAGGGGAAGGCTTGGGAGGGAGACTACAGTTTTGAATAGAGTGGCCAAGGTGGGCCTTACTGAGGGGACATTCGAGGAGGGAATTGAAGAAGAAGACGGAGAGAGCCATCCAGACAACTGGGGGAAGAGCAGTGCACATACAACTGGAGGAACAAAAGGTGCAAAGGCCCTGAGGTCAGCCAGGATTCTAACTGTCTCCACCTGCTATTGGGTAGAGAACTGGATTTAAAGGGAGGAAGGTGACAGTGGTTGTCCAGGCAGGAACCTGATCTTCCCAGTGCCCATTGCCCTGCCTGGTACATATTTGGCCATCAATAAATACTTGGAAAATGAAGGAAGACTTAGTGCTGGGGCTCACTCACCACCCTGAAGGGTCCTTGTCTCTGTTGCAGGGTCTCTGGCCCCAGTGTGTGGTGCATCTCCACTCACTGCTCTCCCACTACAGTGATTTCCCTTCTTACACCTTCATGGAAGCTCTGCTGTCAGACCAGCCCACCTGCTCTCTCTCTAGCCACTTTTGCCTCCTATCAAATCCCTCTTTGCTCCTCGTGTCAGCTTTGGGATTTCTCACACGGAGACGGCCATCCGAGCCTTTCTAGCGGGGCCTGAACAAGGTCCTGGGTGTTTCTCCACAGTGTGGAGTGTGGGGCCCAGACTCGTCTGTCACTCGGAGGCCATTTCTTTCTGCACATCGGCAGAAGAATCCAGAAGCAAGGGTGATGTTTCTGAACACTCCAGACTCATTAGGTGTTCTCAGAGACAGCTTCCTGGGCTGGAAGCCTTTGCCAAGACCCACGAGAAGTTACACAGTGAAGGGGTCCCACCAGTGGTGTGCCCATGAAGTGGGGAACGGGACCACGAGGGGTGTTCTCACAATAAACAAAGTATCAGGGCGGCTGCCTCCCAGAGGCACTCTAAGTTCAGGCACTTGAAATCTTTTACTAAAAAAGAAAAGCTATTTGAAAGGGAGCAGAAAGTCTGGGTCATCTTTCTCGAACCTTCTATTTTGAAAAACTTTTTAGAAAATTTAACAGTGAACCCTTTACACCCACCACCTAGATTCCACCACGAACGTTTTGCTATAGTTGCTTTATAATTTATCAGACAGTCAACAATTTCGTCAGCAGCTGGAGAGAATACTGGCCCCGGGCCAAAAGGCAGAACTGGAGGGTTCCCTCAGAAACTGGCCCCTCAATGGCTCCATTTGACAGAATAATCCTCTCCTGTTTCTTGCCAGCCAGGGCTCACTGTTTAGGAAACCCGAGAAACCCAGCTGGCAAATCAGTAAATGTCTGCAAGATGCTCAAAGAGGACCAGCCAGCTCAGGTACCAGGCACCAGGCACAGGGCTCCATCCTACCTGGCCCTGAGCCCCAGACATGGGCTGCAGGTCCCAGCCCTCCTTACCTGAGCATCATAGACCCCAGAGCTGGAAAAGCCCCTGAAAGACACAGGCCCATTTTATTATTTGTTTTTGACACACGGGGAAACGGAGGCAGAAGACTGTCAGGGAAGCTGTGTGTTTCCACACATAAGCCCAGCTGCATCGACCCAGACGCACAGGGTTTACAATGCCAGAAGAAAACTTACATCCCTGTGAACACAGACTGGCAAGTGGATTTATGCCAAGACCCAGGCATTGATGTTGGATCCACAGGATAAGAGCCTCCATCCTGTTTCTAATGGAAAATTGTTCTTAGATTCCACCCCCCCCAACAAAGCCTTAGAAAGAGATGTTAAGACCCCATCATTTTTCCAACAAATATCTTTTGAATATATCCTTTGCTGGGCTGTCTTCTGGGGCTGGGGACTGCCAGTCGTGAATAAGACAGACAATCCCTATTCTTAAAGAGTGGAGGGGGCAGATAGTTGCCTTAGATGAGTAAATGCATGCAATCATCTCAAAGAGAAGTACATGCTAAGTAGGAAATAGAGGGAGGGAGTTAGGTCAGTGAGTGACGGGCGGAGGTGGCCAGTGCCAGACGGGTCATGTTTAGACTTTATTCTCAATGAATGAACATGGCTTTAAGGCTTACAAACAGGAGGGCATGACCTGACAGAGGATCCCTGGTTGCGTGGGGAGAACACACTGTGGGCACCAGGGCAGGAGCAGAGAGTTCGAGGAAGAAGCAGCTTCATTACCAGGCGGGAACTAATGATGTTCAGGCCAGGTGTGCAGGGCAGGTGGTGAGAAGTGGTCAGACTCTGTCGATACTGGAGGGACTGGAGGTGGGGTTTGAAGCAAAGGGGAGAACAAGGATACCACCTATGTTTTAACCTTGAACCATCAAGTTGGTTGAGTGAGCATCCGTTCTTCTCTCTTGGGAGCAACAAGCATTTACTGCAGAATCCATGGTTCCTGTAAGCTTCATATTAGGCTCTGATTGTAATTTTGCTTCGTTGACCCTTGATGAAAACCAACAGAGTCTCCTGGGATAGGAAAGTGGGATGGGAACATCAGGGAGAACATAGTAAACAAAACCATGGAAGCTTTAAAATATGTGTACATTTTTCCCTCCATTATAAAGATGGGAAGACTGAGGCACAAAGAGATTAAGAAACTTGCTCTATGTCCTCCAGCCAGTAAGTAGTTGAGAGTTGAACAACCCAGAGCCTCCATTCTGAGCCACCACACCACTTAACCAGGCTCCTGGCCAAGGATATTGTCCCGTTCCAGTTTGAAAGGTTATTTTTCATTGTTATAGATAATGTGACTGGGAAGGTCTTTATATGTGCATCTTTGCACTCTGAGTGAGCATTTCTGAAGATGAATTCAGGGAGTAGATGTGGTGGGCTGGGGGTCCCTCAAGTATTGTGACACCTGCCAACCCCGCCCAGCAGCCCTTCACTCTTAGATCAGTGCTCACAGTCTTTGCTTCTATGAAGGAATGGAGGACCCTCCCTGGTGGTTGAACTGGCCTTGAAAGGTGGCTGGGCTCCTTCCAGGAGTGGGGGATGGGATGGGAGGATGAGTCTTCAGAACCTCTAAATACAGCCAGGTCAGCGATGCCCATCCCTCAAACTCAACACGTCATCCCACAGGCGGCTGCAGCCGACATGCAGAGGAGGCTCCTGAAAAATGTACCATCTCTTTTCTGATCATCCTTATGGAAGTTCTGATATTTCTCTGGGCTGGATATTTCTTGACTAAGATAATCTTGGGCTTCCTTCCCGTCCCAGGGTGAACAGCCATCCGTCTTAATTAGGGTCAGATTGGGAGAACTGGTGGCAGACACGGCCAGAAGAAAGTCTTGTCCTGTGTCCTGTCTGCAAAGTTGAGGTCTGGGGATTTTACACCATGAATGCCTTTGTCTTTCCCTCCGTGAAATGGTCATACCTCCTTAACTTCCCCTTGGGAGTATTGACAGCTCAGAGGAACTGGTTCTATGAACTTCTGGGTCAATAAATCGTCTAAATTGCCACCAGATTTTCAAATAAGTTAAGAAGATCCTTATGTTTGGGTGATGCTCAAAGACCTTTAGGTTCTGTCACCAGGAGGTTAAAAGCAGAAGGGAAATATGGAAACCAAGATCTTGTTCGCACAGTGTCCTTTGGTCAGGGAGACATAGCAGTCATGGACACTGTCCTGGCATTACTGGTTTAATCCAATCCAGACAAGCCTTTGGTGAGTCTCTTTGGGTACAGAACTCTACCCTGCCCTGAGGGCACCCAGGTAAATAGGCCTTCACCTTAAGGAGTGGACTGTCCAGCCCAGGGTTCCCAAACATCAGCCACGCACCTACACCTCAGGACTTTGGAATATCAGAAAACTGAAAGTGATTACCAATCACTTTGGTAGGTACTACCCTATGCCCACATAGGTGCTACCCTATGCCCACATTCCTTGGGTACGGGGGTGTCTGTGGCTAAGAGAAGCCAAAGTCCCTCAGGAGAACAGGATAGGGACTTCTCAGGGACTCCTGGCTCAGGTCACATTTTGACTCTGCCTTGGGCGATTATATGACCTTGGGCCCACACATTCTTCCTCTTAGAGATCAGTCTCACCATCCAGACAGTTAGCAGTGTGGACCAAGGGATCACAAAGGTCAGGTTCTCTCCCTCCTCTTCCCACCAGCAGGGTCTTGGGCTCAGTGTCTGAGAGATAATAACCTGTGAAAAGTCAGCCACATGATCAAAAGCCTGTAACAGGTCAGAAAATCAGTGCGAATGTATCCCGAGAACGCATCACTTTTCATAGCACAGGTTAGTGAGGCCCACCCGTGCAGGCGGGTAAGTCCTGGTCTCCGAGAACACACTCCAAAATCTGAGCCCACAATTAACAAAGGACTGCTTTGCCTCCACTGTTCATGCTCAGAGTGAGGGGTGCAGGTGCATTTCTGAATCTGGGTCTGCTCCTCTCAGGACTGCTACCCCCCAGGAGAGGTAAACAATGACAAGGAGCCACTGCTTACTCTCTGGGGGCAGGAGTAAGGACAGAGAGAGAAAACATAGCTTCCTAGCATGTGTATACCCTAGGACTTCCTCAAGAGGTCACTACCCATGGTATCTTGAAGATTCAGATGTCTTGGAGCAGGTCATGAGGTTTTTAGAGGAATGGCTCTCTCATAGTTGAGGAGCTCCAGCAGCTTGGAGAGAAGAGGCTTTCTGGTCTGGTTGACTGCACCTGATGGCCTCTTTCTAGAAAAAGTGACACATCACCACTTGAATTCTTCTCCCTTTGCCTCCCCATCAGTCTGAATTTTCTGTCACAAGGGACAGAAATCCAATACAAATAAGATTATGAAAACAAAAAAAAGGAAGTTTTTCTCATTAAAATAAAAGTCCAAATTTGGCTAGCTTCGGGTGTGGTTGGATCCAGGAGCTCAAGCTGTAGCTCCTGAATCCCCATCTCTCTGATCTCCCCTTTCATTATCATGACTTCATTCTCAGACTAACTGTCTGTGTGGTGGCACCTAAACATCAGGCCTCCAACAAGAATGATGGTTACATTTTCCCATTATGGCAGGGAAAGCCTCAACATTGAGTTTCATTGGGCTGAACTTTGTCCTTGAATGACTCAGGAAGACAGAGACAATATCTGGCCTGTGATCTGTCATGTTCAGTATTCACCTACAAGGACACATGAGTCATTTCCCATATGTCTCCACTAGAACATTCCAAACTATGCCATATATAGTGTCCTTTTCCTTAAGGCCCAGACATCTCAGTTCTTAGCCAGACTTGATCATTTCCAGGCAATTTTTCTTTCTTTCCCTCCCCCAACTGATCTTAATTATGTGAATAATAGATTGTGATTTTAAAAATTCGAAGAAGGCAAAGCAAAGGTAGCCCTCACTCCCCACCCATTTCTCAAACATGTCACCATGGGCCAGTATCATTTTCAATGTGATGTGTGTTATCCTCTAAAAACACACAGAGAGAGAGAATAAAGAAAAGGGAGGCAGAGAGCAACAGGGTCTCTCTTAGATGGTGGGACCGGAAAGCTTCTCTGAGGAGTTGCCAAATGCAGAGAATGAAATAAGAAAATGAGCCATACAAACACCTGAGGGAAGGACCATCCTGGCAGAGGCACTCACAAGTGCAAAGGCCCTGAGGCAGGAGGTTTTTCAATGTGTTTGAAGAATAGCACGGAGGGCCATGAGGCTGGAGCAGAGTGTGTGAGGTGGGGGAGAGATAAGAGCTGGGGTCAAAAGGAGGATAGGGGATCAGATCATGTAAATCCTTGTAGGCCTTCGTGAAGACTTGCTTTAATTTAGAACAAGAATGGAAGACACTGGAAGAGATTTGAATAATGAAATATGATGATCAAATTTAATTATTGGAAAGGCCTCTCTTCCTGCTGAATGGAGAGCCCAGGGCAGGGGCCGAGAGTGGACAGAAAGATCGGTTAAGGGACTTGTACAACAGTCCAGGTGAGAGACAACAGCACTAAGACACAGCCAGGCATTAAGGGCCTGGGTTTACTGACTCCGGCTTCATTCTTCTCATTGTCCCAATCTCCCCCAATCTACTTTTCCAGAGAGTTCCTGCCATCACACAATCTATTTCTCTCTAATTAAAAAACATCACCACATGACTTATCTCTCAGGCACAGAGCTCCTCTGTCACCTAAATCGGGGGTCACAGGAAGTGGTCCAGAGGGGGTACTGTGCCTTTCTGCTACCCAGGTGAAGCAGGTCTTGTGGACAGAAGTGTCTGGACCTAACCATCCAGTCTTAACCATCAAAATAGGGAGCAAATGCTAAGTCCCAATTCAAAAGAAGCCAGTCCTTCTGAATACGGAGTTAATTCAGCATTTCAAAAAGTGTGTGACCTGTAGCGACACTAGAGTACCCAAGATAATTTTATATGCCATGTCCATAAACATTATTTATTTTTGAGGCATGTATTTATTATAATGTATATTAGGAAAGCATAGAAAGCACGGAGATGAGCTCCATGGTTTCACAGCCTTCATTGAATGGATGAGGCTTAATTCAAATGAGTGAGTCCATTTAAAGAAACCTATTGTGCATGGAGGTGGCCCAAGTGATAGTCGTGAGGGGCTATATAAATGGGCACCCCTTGGGACATGCTTACTGTCTGGCAGGCAGGGCAGTTTGGGCTCTGAAGTGTAAGTCCTGTCACAGCGGTGGGACGGGACACTCTCCAAGCCCATCAGAGTGACAGAGAAAGGTGTCAGAGTGACCTCACCCCCATTCCCCCTGTGGGAACTTTTGGTCATGGAAAGAAATTGGGTCTGGTTTTTTTTTCCTCCCCACATTACAGGCTAATGTCGGAGAAAACAAGTTTTGGTTGGCTGCCTTGGCCTTGCTTAAAAATTTAAAACTGGCTTCTTTTGTCCTTTGTGGCATGTTTTTCAGGTTCTTACTTCCCACCCAAGCTGTGTGCTTCAGGGCTGGGCTGCAGAAAGAATTTAGATCATGTGTTTTTGTATAAAGGCTACTGATTTATAGAACCTCTTCATTATGGCTGTTTTAATGAAGCAGGTTACAGTCCCCAAGGGGAGGCTTAAATACAGTGCTGTTTACGTGTAGATGCTGCTGTCATTTAAAAGGATCGTTAAAATTGTACTTTAATAGCAAGATGATATAAATCTTTGACTGGCTTATTTGGGCAGGGATGAGTGCATCCAACAAAAATGCAGGGGAGCTCACAGGCAAAAACCACCCAACAGCTAATTGCCTCTGAAATTAGTAGGACGCAGCATAAGCACTCGAGACCCTGGTTTTATGCCCGTTAAAAATGAAACTGTTCTGCGGGCTGCTTGCTTTTTCGCCAACACAGCATTTCGAACTGCTGACTGCACCAAGTGAATTATTCACCAGGTGGAAGCTTCCCCTGCATTCAGAGAGAGGGTCTGACAGGCCTATGGGCAGCTGGCTTTTGCTCCTTTTTGCTTGGAAGGTGGTCTCTGGAAGCCCAGAGAGGAGTTCTCCTACCACTGCTTCATTGTGGTTTGTGAAATGCAGGCAAAGGGTTGATTCTGGATTTGTGGGTTCAACAAATATTTATGGAGCCCCTATCTGCTGTGTGTCAAATATTGTACTTGATCAAGTCACTAAGGGGCTTCTAACAGTGAGAGAAAGAGGCCTGAATGCCCCCTGCCTATCGGGTGGTCCCCGAGAGAGATAGAGGAAGGGTGGACATGGTGGGAGGGAGGGTCTGGGGGTCATGGTGACTGACGCCTCTTCTCCAAAGAGAAGGTAACACTCAGCTCATTTTTCCTGAGCCTCGCCCCACTCATCGGCAGGTGAGACGTGGTTCGAAGCCATCCATCCCTATGAATCACCTTATTTAACCCTCAACCCAAGAGGTGCATAGAATTACTAATCCCATTTTATTGCAAGGAAACTGAGTCAGTCACATAGAGGGGAAGTAATTTAATCCAGCGAGTAAATGGCGCGGGCGAAACTTGAACCACAGTTCATTACACTTCGCAAGCTCTGTTTTAATCACTCCGCCATCTTGCCTCTGCTCCAAGGAGCTGCAGTGGCTAAAAACCAGATACCGAGTCCTAAAACTCAATTCTCAGGACCCTGGCAGGGCTTTGCGGCTCCTGAATGACAGAGAGGAGACAGGAGCTGGTTGCTAAGCAACCGACTTGTTGTCAATCCTGAGCAGAGTCCTGTCAGTGGTGGCCCAGGTTATCATGTGATCAAGATCTGACCAATCAGAGCACCCCATTCTCCTGACTGCCTGACTGGCTCAGGATGTGACCCAAGTTACCTTGGATGCCAATGGGCCTGAGAATTTTCCGGTGATGTTGTAACAGTTGTCCTCCACCTACTGAATGGCTGAGCTAGGAGGAGATTCGTCATGAGCTGCTGGGGAGTCTTCCCCACTGCCTCCAGGGGAAGGTCTGCCTTAGAGCAAAGCCACTATGGAGGTAAAAAAGAGCCTAGACTATATTCTCAGCGTCAGAATTAACCCAAACTTTACATGAGCCAAGGAATTTCCTTTGTGCCCAAGCCAGTTTAAGCTGGTTTTTCCATTACTTGTCACCGAAAGTGTCATGACAGATACAGTAGGGCAAGGGTTAATGCCCCCATTCGACAGGTGATAAAACTGAGGCTCTAAGAAGAAGACAAGGAAAGGGAAGGAACTAATAATTATTTACTACTTATTGTCCCATTAGCTGTTCCCGTTGCTTTTTTAAATTAAGCTGGGTCGCAAGCCCCAATATGACACTAACTCACAGTGAGATATTGCAAATTATGTTGTTCCAAGCCTCAGTTTACCCACCCAAGCAGGAGCTCAGCTGGGATATATCATCTATTCCCACGGGTGTTCTTTCTGGTGTTAGTAAAGCTCCACTACAGAAAGTTTCCATAGTCAATAGGTTCCGGACAAGTTGCCCCTGCTGGCTTTTTCTTTGGAACATTAACATCTTTAAGGTTCTGGAAAGCCCTGTAACCAAGACACATGTGTGTTTAACCCAGCACTTCCAAGATGTGTAAGTGTGGTTCTGAATTCAACACAGATGTTAAAACACGAACAGAAAGAAAGAAATACAAAGATATCCAATAAATAAAACCCTGTTTTGACATGTCAAAAACTGTCATGGGGACCGAAAATTTGATTCACTTTGGAAAAGCTCATTTTGCTTCTCTCAGAGGCTGCATAAGTGTGAAGTCATCTAAGCTGCAGCATGTGGGCCACAGGTTAGATAGAGAGAAGAACCGTCCCACAGTACAAGTTGCCCACCTAGCCATGGAATGAGCTCTTGATAAGATGTCCATCTATGATCATTCAAGGACTAGATGACCTCCCCTTGAAATAGAAGGCAGAAAACAAATTTAGAAATTTCTTGTTCGTCAACATAATGCTGCAGACAAAGGGATGACCAAAGGAAACCCATTAATAGAGACGCCCCATTTCTGTCCATTCTAGTTACCCGAGGTTTCTCTGTATCATTTCCAGAGTGATTGACCCCAGACTGGGGAGCCAGTGCTCCCAGGAGCAACACTTTACTTGGAGCCTGGCTCTGCTCTGTGGTGCATGAAGTTGAACTTCCTACTGCTGGCTGACCCTGTGGTGGTGTCTCCAGAAAGACCTCACTCCAGCAACCACACAGCCTCTGTTCCAGGCTGGGTCCCAGCAAATGGCAGCTCTCAGGAGAGAGATGGAGGAGAGGGCATCGACAAGGAGACCACAGATTAAGGGATGGTAAGGCCCCCAAGATTGGCATCAGAGGGAAGCTGTCCCCAGGCCTGCAGATGTGAAGGTGAAAGCTCATATGGCCCCAGGGCCAGTCGTCCTTGTACTAGAAGGTCAGCTGACAAGTGCAATGGCTTCAGAAGGGAGACTCAGCCTTTGCCAACCTCTGTGCTACAAGTCCTTTGCCAAACAGGGATATGGGGAAGACAGAAGCTTTTAGTTTTGATGAAGTCCCATTTATCTTTCTTTTCTTTTCCTGTTAGTGGTGCTTATGGTTGACCTGAGGAATATTTGCTTTTCCTAAGATCTCAGAGATTTTTCACCCATTTTCTTCTAGATGTTTTAGAGTTAGATTTTACGTTTAAGGGTATGATTCATTTGAAGTTAATGTTTATGTGGTACTGGTTAGGGGTTAAAATTCATTTTCCCCCCATAAACATTCATTGACTACTAAACCATTTGTCAAAAAGACTTTCTGGGGGCGCCTGGGTGGCTCAGTTGGTTAAGCCTCTGCCTTCGGCTCGGGTCATGATTCCAGGGTCCTGGGATCGAGCCCCACATCGGGCTCTCTGCTCAGCGGGGAGCCTGCTTCCCCCTCTCTCTCTGCCTGCCTCTATGCCTACTTGTGCTCTCTCTCTCTCTCTCTGTCAAATAAATAAATTTTAAAATAAGACTTTCTGTTCTTCACCGAATTTCTTGGACACCTCTGTTGAACATCAGTGGAATATATATGAGTGATGTATTTTTAGAGTCTTCTGTTCCACTGATCTACATATTTTTCCTTAAGCCACTAGCACCCTGTATTGAGTTCTACAGCTTTGTAGTAAGTCTTGAAATCAGATAGTTTAAGTCCTCCAACCATGTTAATTAAAATTTTATTGACTATTCTAGGTGCTTTGTACTTTCATGTAAATCTTATAATCAGCTCATCAGCTTCTAAAAATGCCCGCTGGAATTCTGGTTGAGATTGTATTCAATCTACAGATCAGTTTGGGGAGAATTATCATCTCAATGATAATATTGAGTCTTTTTTTAAGTTTTTTTTTCCTATTGATTTAAGTAATTTCTACACCCAAAGTGGGGCTCGAACTCATGACCCCAAGATCCAGAGTCATATGCTGTCCCAAATAAGCCAGCCAGGTACCTCAGTATTGAGTCTTTTAGTCCAGAAAACTGGTATAACTTCCCATTTATTTCAGTGTTTAATTTCTATCAGCAATGTTTTGTAGTTTTTAGAATACAAATACTGTGTATCTTTGGTTAAGTATGTTCCTAAGAATTGTGAAATTTTTTATGTTACTGTAAATGGCATTTTAAAATTTTATTTCCCAATTGTTCATTGCTAGCATACAGAATTTAAATTGATGTTTTTCTATTGATTTTCTAGCTTACAATCTTTCTAACTCACTTATTACTTCTTCTCAGTTATTCTGTTGATTCTTTAGGACAAATGTCTCTTTTATCCAACCTTGGTCTCCACCCTAGAAGTAACACCGTTGAGTGCATTTTTCTAGGTCCATTTTCATATATTTTCCCCATATATATATATGAGTCCATGAAAAAGGCATAATATTGGATCTTATTTCATGCAAACGTTATCAAATTGTGTTGTCATTATGCAACTTGCTTTCATTCTTCAACTTGCTTTCACTCAACACCATCTCTTGAAGATTTTTCCAAGACAGCAATAAAGACCTACACATTTTGTTAAATCACTGTGCAGTGTTCTCTAGTTAGGAGAAATATATATAGCTTTTCTTCTGTTGAGGGACATTCAGGTCAATTCCAGCGTTTTGCTATTAGGAGCACTGCTGCAAGGAGCACCCTCAGACCTATCTCTTTGCCTATGTGGGTAAAATTGTCCCTAGGACAAACTGTGACTAAAGGTGGACTCACTAGGTTAATGGGACACGTACACTTGACATTTTCAGAGATGAAGACTTCCCTCTGTCTCAGCTCCTGGTGAGACTAAGACCTGAAGGGCACCCTGTGGAGTCCAGGAGGGAGGAGATGAAAGAGCTGGGGAGGGATGTGAGTGTGTTTGCACACGCATTTGGGGACGAGGTGTGGCTCTGCACCCAGACGTGACGGAATCCCCATCGCAGGGCTCCCATATAGCTCTAAGGGAAGCACATGTCCTCCTGGCAGCCTCCACCCTCTTCCTCCACACTCCTCCCTCCTCCCCACACCGCTCCCCCTACCCAGGACTCTCCTCCCCCTGCTGCAGGTCCTCCCAGGCCAGGAGCAGGAGAGCAGCTCAGTGGGGGAGGCTGCATTAGACGCTGCTCATCGGTGTTTTCCGAGCTGGGGGCCGCAGCGCCGGCGCGGGTGTCAGCAACCCCTGGGACAATGCGGGCATGGACAGAAGGGCCTCCTGGGGTGGCTCATACTTCATGGGTTGCTTTTTGGGGGGCACAAGTGAGGCTTGCCCTGTGGGGTCAAGACTGCCGTTCTGGAGAAAAGCCTCTACCCATGAGCCCGGGCCTCCTACAGACCTGACGTCTGTTTCACATGGAAAACACAGGAGACCCCGCTCCCTCAGGAGCCGCGTGTGGTGCCCCGCACTGAAAACCCTTCTCTGGCCATTTGGAGCACGTGGCCTTGGTGGAGGCACGTCCCACCTCTCAGGCTCGCTCTCCTGCTCTGGGATAAGGAATCACATGAGCACCCATGATTTCTGTCTGTGTGTGTCCACCCTTGTCCACCTCTGATTTCCCACTGGGGACACAGCCTCCCTCCCACTGAGTCAGCGGGCGCACCCAGCAGCGCCCACCCGACCCCCAGCACCAGGGGCGGCCTTGTGACCAAGTACACGCAAGCGGGGTGTCCATCCTCTTGGACGCTCTGATTGGCTACGGGGTGGCCATGTGACCCCAAATGGGCCAATGAGAGGCTGTCCTGGGGCTTGCGCAGCATCGGGTGGGACGGGTCCCTGCGCGCAGGGGCTGCTGGGCTGGCGGGAGGGGAGCCGGGAGCCGCTGGCGGTCAACGTGGTCGCCGCTTGCAGACGACCTGCTTGAGAGTGAAGCCAGCCCAGAGGAAAGCAGAGCCCAGAGAGGGAGAGGGACAGAGTCGTGACCAAATTGTTGGAGTCCCTGGATCCAGCTGGGTCGGCAGAGCTAATAAATGTTCTTTCTCACCTAAGTCTGTTTGAATTGAGTTTCTGCCATTCGCACCCGGAAGGATCCCCGTTAATGGAGCCCGTGGTTTTCCTGCGGGACCCCTAAGTGGCGAGACCAGGCAGGCCACGGAGGCTGTGTCCTCCGAATGGGGACCAGGCATGGCGAGGGGCTCCTCCGGGTGGGGCAGGGCTGTGCTGTGTCCCCTTGCCCACCCCTTGCTCCCCGGTCCTGCCCCGTCCGGGGAGAGCCAGCGGCTTCCTGGAGGGCGTAGACTCTGAGCGGGATGAGAGGAGAGAGATCTGTAGGACATATTCCACACCTGAAAATGCAGCACGGCCATGCAGTGTCAGCCCCCGCACCTCACTGTCGGGATCACGAGCTCCGTGCGGGCAGGAGGGCGAACGGCCAGTTCGCCGCCAGTGGGGAGCACGGCCTCTCAGCATCAGTCGGATCAGGTCCCTGCCCCCTGCTCCCGCTCTGCAGCGGCTCCATCTCACTCAGAACAAAAGCCAATGTTCTCAAAATGATGCTTAAGACTCTGGTCCCACCCAATTGCCCAGGCGACCTTTAACCTCAGAGCCTTTGCACCTCCTCCCACCCCTCAAAGCCTCTTCCCCAAGACAGCCATGCGACTCCCCTCTTTCAATTTTCACTCAAATGTCACCTTGTCAGTGAGGCCCTCCCCAGCTCCCCATGTGGCACACCTCAGTCCTGGTTTGTTTTCTCCACAGCACTATTGACATGATTATTGCCTCGCAAAGTCATTGATTTGTGTTTTGTCTATTCCCCCAAATAAGGCCATAAGGTCCATGATAGAAACCTGAGAAATGCCCAGGTGCCACCAGAAAAAAGATCTTCCCTCCAGCATTGCTGGGCAGGCAGGTCGCATCTAGTCCCCCTCCCCTGACCCAGGAGGGTAGAGGAACAGAGCAGTGTTGAAATATTGAGAGAAACTGGCCAGAGTCCCTGGATCCAGCCCTACCTGAGTCCTGCCATCACCCTTAGGACTTAAGTTCTATGAGCCCATTCACACATTCTCTCTTAGCTTAAGTCCACTGGAGGAGGGTTTTCAGTCAATGACAACTACTGGAGCCCTATCAAACCTGGGGCGGGGCGGGGGGGGGGGTGGCAGCCTGTAGGACAGTAAAGTTAAATGAGACCCTATCCATGAAAAGCCCTTTGTCATTTTAAACACTTTATGAATACGAAGGGCTGCTGGAGGTTCTGGTGGGCTCCTCACTATCCTTTCTCTCCCCCCACCCAGAGTCCAGACCCCTCCCCAGGGCAGCCTCTGCCCCCTCTGCCAAGGGGGGGTGTCAGCTCCTCACAGCTCTTCTCTTCCAGTCCAGTCATTCTCTTCTTTCCCATTTTGTCATCTGGAAAGATGGCAAATTGAAGCACTTAATTTTCCTCCTCCAACCCAATGAATATGAAGGCATACAATGTCGATGAGTGGCAAGAAAAGGAGAGTCATTTATATCAATCAGCAAAAATAAACATGAGCTTTGTGCAAATTCGCAATGAAGACAGCCTTTAGGAACATGAAGCTCAGCGGGGTAGCGCAGGGATTCAGACCCCCTGGAGTCTCTTAGGGAAAGGAGGACTTGCTGGTACTGCTAGAGGGACATCTCATGCCCTCTCTTTCCCGTGAGGTTCCAAGAGAAATATGTCCAAGAATCAAGAGAAATTTCCAGGCAATGCCACACCTCACTGTTCCCATATTTTAGCTCAGCCAAACGGAAACAAGTCTACCCTCTCAGCGTATCCTCAGTTCACTCTCTTTTCTCCACCGCCACTGCCTCCTTGGGCTGGGCCCCATCATATGCCATAGCTCCCCTCTATACGTGTAACAGCCTCCCCCTGGCCCCCCACTTTCCACTCAGCCCCCTGCAATTCAAACCCACATTCACTCAACTTATATTGCAGTCAAAGTGAGCTTTAGAAATGTAAATCATATCATGTCACACCCTGCTCCAAAACCTTCAATGACTCCCCATAACTTTTAGAATGAAATCTAAACCCCTTGTCATGGGCTCCAAGGCCCTTCTGGTCTGGTCACCTCTCAGACCCATCTGCCCTAACTCTCCCCGCTAGCTCCCTCCCCTGCAGCCACACTGACCTCCTCACTGCTCCTCTGACTCACCAAACTCATTCCGGCCCCAGGCCCTTTGCACTTGCTATTTCCCCACATCTTTTCCTGTTGGCTCTCTTTGAATTTTCATGTCTCAGCTCAAATGTGACTCCCCACCAGCCAGGCTTCGTCACTGCTGTTTATCCTCTTCATGTCCATTCAATCTGCAAACCTCCGTTAAACAGCTCTAGCATGCCAGCCACATTCTAGGCTCTGGAGATGCAGCAATAAACAAGACAGACATGTCTTATGGCTCCTGCCTGAGGGAAGCTACATCCTAGTTAGGGATGGTGGAGGGGGTGGATAGACAAACAGCAAACAAGGTATAGATCCGAAAAGGTCTCAAGTGATGATAAGTGCTATGAGAAAAATGAAGACAGAAGGGGAATAAGACTATAACTGGAAACCAGTGGGGTCAGAGTAGGCATCATGGAGAAAGTGACACTTGAGCAAAGACATAAGGGAGGGGAGGGAGGAAGCTATGTGAGTATCTGGGGGAAAGACTTCCAGACAGAGGAAACAGCAAAGTCCCTGGGGCAGAAATGTATCTGGGGTGTTTTGAGGACCAGCAGGGAGGCCAGTATGACTGGACAAAGTAAGTAAGGAGACAGTAGGGGAGATGAGGGTGTGGAGAGGGTAGGTCACAGAGAGCCATAGAGGCTGTGGTGAGGACTCTGGCTTTTGCTCTGAGAGAAGTGGTTGCTGAGAGAGGGGCCTGAGCAGAGATTGAAACGGGATCCCTCCATGAGAACAGTTACAAATCTGACATGGTCCAGGCAAGCAGTGGAGCAGAAACAAGGACTGTCCCTGGGGCAGGGTTACAGAAGGAGGGTTGGCATTCACCCATTCATTCACTGGATTTCATTCATTCATTCATTCATTCATTCATTCCAGACCTAGCAGAGGTTTTGAAGCCAAATGGCTTGATCTCTGGCCCACCTATTGCTCCTTGCTTGGGGCAAGGACCTTAACATTTCTGGGTCTAACCCAGCGTAACATGACACCTGTGGAGTTCTGTGGGCTGCTGGTCACAGGGCCCCGCACAGAGTAAGCTCTTCATAAGTACGATCTTCACTTCCCTTCCTCCTCCTTTCCAGCCTTCCTTCCTTCTTTCCTTCCTCCTCATAGACTGTAAGCTCCATGAGGACAGTGACTTTGATCTGTTTTGTTCACTGTCCTAACCCCAGGGCCCATGACCTCTCCTGGCACAGAGTGATTGATCCATAAATATTTATCAAATGGTTGAATCCCCTGAGTGCAGAGCAGACAAAAAACACCTTGTCAGAATCAGGATTGACAAAAGGAAAATGCGGCAAATGCTAAATTCCAGAAATGCAGATCAAGGACGGGATGGCAGACATGTCTACAGGGACCTGGATCACCCAGAAGAAAGTGACAGGTGTTGCCTGACCTCATTCTTAATTCTAAGAGGGCAAACAAATGAGCCTTAACAAAATGTTTGATGTCTGCTCTAGGTCATGTGCAAGTTGAAGGTCAAGTGTACTGGCCAGAGAGCCTTGTAATTTTAAGTGCTCTATATGCATGTTTTAGTACATTGGGGTCTGTCATGTTAATCATTATGTTTTATTGAGTCCCATTGCAGATGTTCATTGTTTTAATTGTTGGTTGGGGGGTGTAGCATGGGGTCTCTGCCTGGGGAATTCAGTGGAGTCTGAAGGGGGCACTCCCTTGGGTAGCCAAGCAGACTCATATTCCACAACAGTATTATAGAGTCCTCTGTACCCTTGACCCATCTTCCCCCAAGGTTACATCTTACATAGCTGTAATTCCGTATCAGGGCCAGGAAACTGACCTTGAGACAATACTGTTAACCAGACTGCAGACCTTATTAAGATCCATCATTATTTACATGCAACTCGTTTATGCGTGTGCATGTGCATGTGTGCATATGCACACCTACACTATGTTCATCCAGTCCTAGGCAGTTTTACTGCATGTATAGGTTCCTGTAACCCCCACAGCCATCAAGATAGAGGACTGTCCCTGCATTACAAAGGCACTCCTTTGTGCTGCCCATAAATACTTACGCCCGCTCCATTCCCAACTCCACATTATCCCCACTGCCTGGCAATCTCTAATCTAGTCTCCGTCTTTATAGTTTTGTCATTTTAAGAAGGTTGTATAGTGGAATCACACAGAACACAACCTTTTGGGATTCTCTTTCATTCAGCATCATGCCCTGAAATCCATCAGTATCAATAATTCACTCCATTTTATTGCTGAGTCGTAATCCATGGTGTGGATATCCTTGAGTTTATGTAACCATTCACCCATGAAGGGCATCTGGATTTTTTTTTCCCTTGGCTTTTTTAGGTTCCAGCAGAGGTAAAAGAGGATTCTTTTAAGTTGATTGTGGGGAGCCCAAGTGCCACGATGAGAAGTCAGGGCTTGATTCTGCCCACACTGCCGCCATCAGACCAGGGTCTAAATGAAAGAGAAGTTACATCCTGGGAAGCTGTATATTAAAATGTATGTGGTTATTCAGTTATAAATCACAGAAACCCAAAGCAAAAGGGGTAAATTTCTGACTTGAGGAAATGATGAGTCCAAGAATAGTACTGTTTCAGGCATGGCTGGATCCAGGGATTCCAATGATGCCATCAGATCTGCTTTTCCTCCTCTCTTCTCTTCTTCTCGTCTCCTCCTCACTTCTTCCTCCTCCTTCCTTATTCTTCCTCTCTCTCTCTCTCTGTCTCTCTCTCTCTCTCCTCCCCACTCTTGGCTCTGCTTTCCTCTTTACTGACTGTTCCCCATAGGCCCACTTCTGAGTAGTGCTATAGGAAGCTCCCAGCCCCTCTCCTACCAGCTCAGCAATTTCAAGGAAAGAGAGTGCTATTTTCCAACAGGTTCCAGGAGCTCCCTAATCATCACTGAGGCTAGGGGAATGCACTGCTTTAGGCTAGAGCTCAGCAGTACGCCCTCCCCTGGAGCCAGAACAGGATCAGCCTGAGAGTGGGGAAGGGATCATCTCCAAAGGAAAACTGGCTCCCTCTTACCAGAAGACAGAGGAGGGATGGATTCTTGGTGGGTGCCTACATCGGGAGACCACTGCACAAAGATTTCCCTGCCAGGGGTCTCAGGACAGGCTGCAGGTGGGAGGTCAGTGGTTGGCACAAGCCAGTGGAGAGAGGAACAAAACAGGACCAACTTCTCAATTAAGTACTGGGGCAGCAGAGCCTACGGCTCATGATACTTCTAGAAGGCAATAAAAATTTTTTAATCCTTTTAAAAATCATGAAGTAAAAAATGAATATGACCCATCCTGGAATATGTTCATCATATATTCATCATACGTACAACATAATTATCTGTCATACAATGTAATTGTCTATTTATTTTAGAAAGAAGGAGCCCACAAAGATTGGCACAGTAGGACTACATGCTTGCTTGGACAAGGTGGACTGAGTGAGGTGATTTGGAAAGTTCCCAAATTTGAATCTTGGCATCTAAAGGAGTGGTTTGGTCATCTTAAGGAAAATGGGTGAAGAAAAATTAAGTCCATACAGGGCTAAGGTTACAGGCTCTGGGGCTGAGTTCTGGATCTGTGACCACCCAGAAGATCAACCTTGGGCAAGGCCCTTTTCCTCTCCAAGCCTCATGTCCCCCATCTGTAAAATGGGCACAGGAATTGCCATCCTTTCTGAGGGGTCATGAGGATTAAATGAGACATTGTATGTGCTTAGCAAAGAATTCAGCATGCAGTAGGTGCCTAATAAATGGGATCTGAGCCTTAGTTTGGGGAAAACTAAGAATAGAATTTGGGAAAGATGCTGGGACCAGAACTGAAGCGACACGTGAAGCTGAAAGCAGAGGGGCTGCCCCAGAGAGCAGGTGGGGAGAGGAGATCGGGAGACAGGATCTTGGAACTTGTTGACATTAGGGGTCAGGAGGAGGGGACAGTCAGCAAAGATAGTAAGAGAAGACGGAGGAAAACCCTGACATCAGGATCTTGGAAGCCAAAAGAGTAATGGACATCAGGATATTGGAAGTTATTACCAGGGTTGGATTCTGCAAAATAATCCAGAGTAAGTGGTAGGGAGAGTGTTTTGGGAAAAACAGATATAATGGATATCTGTGGTTTTGTCTGAGTGGTTTCCGCCTTTTTGTTAATTATTCATTCATTCAACCAGCAAATATTCACCAAACTCACTGGCTGTGGATTGGTCTCAAGGTCACCCACTTAGGCAGTCTCTACTGCAGAGTCATTCTGGAACGCTGCTGGTTCCCACCTGTTCTATTTCTCAGCTTTCTCCGATCACCTGAGCATCCTGGCACCCAGTAAATTCCCAGTTGCCTCAGTTAGCCAGATTCAGTTTCTGCTGCTAAAAACCAAATGGACAACTCACACACTTGGTCCACCTGTTTGGGGAAGGGTGACTCCCACACCTGCTCCACGGTGGGCATGCCGCCTAAGCCAGGCCAGGCAGAAAGGCCTAAGCTTCAGCCAACATGAGTGGTTCTCACCTTAGTCCAGTGAGAGTCAGCCTGGGTATTGTTAGAACTCTCACAGAAGTAAAGTAACTCTCACAGAAGAAAAATGTATCTTTCCATTGGGGTTGCTGAGCTGACGGGAGAGTAGGCTAGAGTTCATGACTATCTGTATCACTGTGAGGGAAGAGCCTCAGGGAATGAAGTTGACATCGAAGAATCAGGGATGAGAGATGGAGACAAATGCTTTACATATCCTGGATCCGGCCCCTCCTGATACCCCTGGGCTTACCCATCGTTGGGCCACTAACTTCCCATTTGGGCTTACATCACTGTGAATTGAGATTACATCCTTTGTAATCAAAACAACTTCTGTTTAATCCAAAGACTACAACGCTTTAAAGTGAATGCCAATCTCCATTTTTCTTCATGGACAAAGAACTTCACAGACAACTGTGAGAACTAAATGTGAGAACACAGCACACAGTAGGTCCTTCATCTTTGGTACTCGCCTCCCATTGCCCCGGTGCACTCATACGTGAGCTGGCCAGCAAGAAGTAAAAAAGAAGAGCCTGCAGGCAATTTTTGCAAATCAACATTCCCAGAAATTTTAACCCCCCCGCCACTGGCTAAACTCACCACCTTTTGTCACTGTCTTGGGCCACCCAAATTATTCCCAAAATAGACACCCTAAATTCTAAGAAGACAAGCAAAGCTAGCGTTAATGAAATGCTTAATGCCTGTTATAGCTCATATGTTAGTTTTAAGTCAGATTTATGGGCCTGGAGAGGGACATTTATAATGTATGATGTGTATATTTTTATTACATTGGAGAACCCGCATATAATCAACATGGACTGTAGATATATGGCCATCTTTATAAGACGTGGAGTATAATTTGATTACTTTTCAATATTTACAAAGGTTCAAAGTTGTAGGCTCAGCTTTTATGGCATATTGTGACATAACATGGTCCTGTCTGTGACTTGGTAAGCAGAGACCTTGGTGAGGCATGACCCAGGGGAGAACCGTGGGACTCAGGGGGCCGCAAGCAGCGTTCTGACCACGTGGGAGGAGACAGGACAGTAAGTGGAAACAGATCCCTGGGAAGCGGACAGCTAGCCCCGCTCCGGGCTCAGAGAAGATGTGTCCCATGAACCAGGAACCACAGAGGATACTGTGGGGAGGAGGCCAGACTGGCAGGTGGGGCCTCAGGAAACAGGGGAGCTGAGGGCAGAGCTTCCCTAGGGGACCGCATGACCCTATCCACATGACAGCTGCCATCACAGAAAGCCTCCTTCCTGTGAAGATGATGCAGTTGGCGTCTCCAGGCTCTTGGGAAGTTGGGTTTTGTTGTTTTCTCTCTTCTATGAATCTTCCCCAGACCCTCATGGAGAAATGAGAAGGACAGGGCATAAATCCACAGAGGTTTGGCGATGCTCTGCCCAGAGGAGGGAGAGTCTAAATAAATATCTCATTCTAACTCGGCAGGTGTCGGCAGTGGATGGGGGGTGGACCCTGACTACAGATAGGAATCAGTATGCAGGTCCTCTGGTGCTGTCTTCAGAAAGAATGGGTCCTCTTAATGGTTCCCAGTGAGGAGCTAGGACATTGTATTGTATTAGCAATAGATTCAGCTATAAGTGACAGTAAATCCATTTTAAAAGTTCCTTGGGCAAAACATAGGATTATTTCTCTTGCTGGTGAAGGAAGCCCAGCATAAGCAACCAGGGCTGATGGGATGGCTTCACTCTGATCATGGATTCAAGCTCCTTCTAACTTATCATTCTGTTGGTCACAACACATTTCATGAGGCTCTCAACTTATGATCCAAGATGACTGCTGGAGCTCCAGCCATCACATCCACATTTCTATCAGCAATGAGGAGGGAGGTACAAAAACATGCTTTCCTTTTCCTTTAAGATACTTTCTCGGGCGCCTGGGTGGCTCAGTGGGTTAAAGCCTCTGCCTTCAGCTCAGGTCATGATCCCAGGGTCCTGGGATCAAGCCCCGCATCAGGCTCTCTGCTCAGCAGGGAGTCTGCTTTCCTCCTCTCTCTCTCTGCCTCCCTCTCTGCCTACTTGTGATCTCTGTCAAATAAATAAATAAATGAAATGTTTTTTTTAAAAAAGACACTTTCTGGAAATTATACATGACACTCTACTCCACTGACAATGTCTTCATTACATAGCCCAATCTAACAACGGGGAAGCTGAGGAGTGGAGTCGTTATTTGGGGCAACTATGTGACAGCTATGTCATAGATATTGGGAGGAACAGTTCAACAATCTCTTCCATACTGTGCATGAGTGTCGGGGGGGAGGGCGGACAAGGTGTATTGTGTGGCTCTGTGTGAATATCTCCTCACCTGGCTTTGTACCAGTGCTCACTGTCCTTCATTATTAAACACCCACTCCATAAATATGCTGAATGAATGAATGAATGAATGGGCACCGCCATGGATGTCCACAGCAATGTGTATATGCGTGTGAACAGATAGACACAGAAGCACACACGTGTGTGTCATGCACACAGGTGTATTCACTATTTACTTATTGAGCTAGTATTTCTTGAGCACCTACTATGTGCCTGGACTCTGCTCCACGCTTGTGGACCAACAAGTTAACATGGAAATCCAGGTTGCTGCCCTCATGGAATTACACAGCCCAATGAAGGGAGGGACAAACCCAGGTACATGAATAACCAAGTCAAATAATATAATCACATTAGTCTGGGGAAGAAAATACACAGTGTGATCTTTTAGGGATCAGTGGGGAAAACAGGGTCACCCAATAAGAACAGGAGGGCTGTGAAAGGTGTCCCTGAGGAGGTGACATTGAAGGAAACACTTCAGCCCATGTGCCCCATCTGCTCCAACTCAGACTTCTCTTCATACCTCCAGGTGCGGGCTCCTGATGCCAACTCAACCTGTCCTCCAAGGCCCATTCTGCCCCCAGGTCTGTGTGGCTGAAGAGAATGACTAAAGAGATTTTCCTATTTCTCTAACCAAATCTGATCCCCACCACCTCTCCCCACCCCAACTCAGTCTTCCCTAGCTCAGTGCATGGCTGCACTATTTACTGAAAGATGAAAGGAGGCAGTGTAGGAAGAGCTGGCAAAGGAGCTTTCCAGAAGGAGCAGCAAGAGCAAAGGCCCTGGGGCAGGAATCATCCTCCTGTAGTGGAGGAATAGACAGGAGGTTAGAGCATAGTTAGCCCAAGGTGACGTCTTAAAAAGAGAGTCAGGTGAACCACCTCCCAACACCACCCTCCACTTTTTGGCAACCTGCTGAAAATCTCTACAGACTAGACCAGACCCAAAGCCAGAAGCAAGACAGCCCCATGGTATGGACCACCTCAGTCATCCTTATGGAGACAGTGGACTGTGTAGGCCTCATGGTGGAGGCAGGAGGTCAGGGGGAGGCACTGGCAGCGCCCCAGGGAGAGGTGAGTTGGCTCCAGCCAGGTGGGGACAGGGAAGGTGAGTGGAGTCAAAGCAGAAAAGCCATGCTGGGGAGTTCCAGGTGACCTAAGGACTGGGGGTAGCTCCCTGGTGTGGCTTCAAGAACCCAGTGACAGCTCTGCCTGTGTATAGGAATGGCCTGAATCCCTGGGCAAATGGGGATTTTGAGCACTGAGAGACCGTGCGGTAATAGCCTCCTGCCCTGGGCCACCCCTGGAAAAGTCCATCTCTGCCCCCGAAGAGCCAACAGCAGGAGAGAGGCAGGTGTCCAGGATGGCCCTGGGCCTGGGCATCGCTGCTCCCGTGTTTGATTTTCCCCATCCATTAGCAGGAAATGCACTAGGGCCAGAGCCACATCCTGCTGGAAAATCAATGTACCATCAGAGCTCACCTTTGCTTCCCACTGCTGCCCTGCGCATCCATCGACACTGGCCGCCACAGAGCGAAACTCAGCCTACGGGCAGGGGATCGAGGGTGTAACTCCTGCCTGCAGGGTCACATGTTGGGGCACAGGGTTAGGACCTGGGGCCTCGGGAAGCCTCACCCAGGGCCTGGCCCCGCCCTGTAGGAAGGGCACCCACAGCACGGGGATGGCAGCAGGTCCCCCTCTACCTGACTGGGTTCAAACCCCAGATCCACACTTGCCAGCAGTGTGCCCACGGATTCACCTCCCCTCTCTGGGACTCAGTCTCCTCATCTGTAAAATGAGGTTTTATGGTCAGAGTATCCGAGCTCTTCATGGCAGATCAGAGACTGTTGCAGCTGGTCTGAGCAGCAAAAGAAAGGAATTACAGGGTATTCAGGCTCTAGAAGCCCTGGGAGGACCAGAGAGGCAGGTTTTGAGGCTCCACAGGTGGTGACCAAGTCTGACTTCCCTGGCAGGATGGCTTCCTGGGACCCAGCGCTGTTGCCCGGGAGCACTGACACCCAGCGCACACCCTGACACCCAGCCCTGGGCTCAGCAGTAGAAACTCCTCCCCCCCACCACCCATGTGGCCTCATCCCCTCCTCATGGGACCTGGGTCTGGCTGATGAACCTCCTCCTGGGTTCAGCTGGACTCCTGGAAGGAGGTTTCTGGTTTCTGCGGAGGCTACTACATTGGGGGTTGGAAGCCTGGAACCGCTGGTGACCGGTTTGCCCCCACCTAGAAGAGCCTGTCTGAGAATGCCACCAACACAGGGGGAGAACGGGGCTGAGAGGAGGAGAGGGTGTATCTTACTGACACTGTAGGAGCTCCTGGTTGGAACCAGGCCTGAAACCATCCTGCCAGTGTGTACAGGTGAGCCATGTCTTCTGCAGGGAGCCCAGTCTCCTTATGTAGATTGAGCTCATGGAGCTTATGGGGGAGAGGACATCAAAATGCCACCTCACAGTCTCACCACAGCCTTCTCTGAGCCAACAGCCCACCTGGGGGAAAGCCTGGCCTTCTGGAATCTTCTTCCAACCCACATCTGGGAAAAAATGCCAGGGGGAGATATGGGCAGATCTGGGTTTTAGCACCAAACACACCTGAGTGGATGACCACCCTCTGCCACTCACTGGCCGTGTGACCCAGAGCAGGTCATCTCACCCTCTGAGCCTCACTGATTTCTGAAATAGGGATGATGGACACATCAATCCTGCAGAGTTAAGGGAGTCAATGTGTATAAAAAGCTGAGTATAGGGCAGGGGCTTAGAAAGAGCTGTACATCCTGGTTTTCCCTCCTGTGGGGAGGCCTGGTGGGTGCAGGAATGACAGCAGAGCCTATGTCTGCCTTTGGTCAGCTTAACGAGTTGATACACGAGCATGGAATGTACCTCCTGGTCATATCAGGGCTCAGTAATAGTTCATTATTGTCACCGTGATCATCACCACCGCCATCATCACCATCATCATCATCATTACCATCATCACCACCATCACCACCAACATCATCACCATCACCACCACCATCATCATCACCTTCATCATCATCATCACCATCATCATCACCATCATCTCCACCATCATCATCACCATCACCACCACCATCATCATCACCACCATCATCATCACCATCATCA
>PISX010013021.1:0-58295 GCA_004024625.1 Mellivora capensis | reverse complement strand
TTTTACAAAAGATCTAGACCTCCTGACCCCTTTCGATTAGTTCAAAGGTGAGCACCTTGAACTTGCAATCTGTGGCAACTAAAGTCTCATTTTGGCAATGTGAAATTGGGAGTAGAGGAGAGAGGATTCTTCTATTACTCTGTAACATTTAAAGGCAAAAGCTCTCAAATAAAGTATGCTTATTAAATAAAATTTGAGGTAGTGGCGTTCTGTTCTGCAAAGTTAAAATAACAGCTTAGTGGGAGCACCTGTAACTATGTAAATGGAAAGCAAAGACAGTGAGAGCAACGCTAAACATATTAGCATTCCATTAAGTTAATATCCTTGCACCTTTCTTCCCTGGAGACTTAAGCCTTCAGAACTTAAATGGTTTTTATATCCTCTTCTGATACCCTCCCAGTAATTAGGTCTTCAGAGTTGTTCTCCTAAATGCTCCTACTTTTCAGCATCACTCATATGCTCTTTGGCACATTTTTGTTGACCCAGGATCAGGCTGATCCAACCAATATGTGACCCAACCACATACCATTTTTGGTATTTGCCTGCATTTGTTTGTTTGTTTGTTTTGATAAGAAAGCCATACCCATGAAAAAGGTATGCATGTGTGACATTTCTCCTAATCCAGGAGTTTTCTTACTGTCACAAAATTTATCTTAAACTCTGCTTGTGAAATACAATGTGTGGATAGAGATATGGTTGTCTTGCAAGTCCAAAGTAACAGGAAGCTTAGTGCCAGGGCTTGTGATACTATAAATTGAGAAATAAAGTGTAAGCAGCAATCAGCATATAAGGATTCCATCAAGTTAATTATTTTTCCAGTTTCCAGTTTCTCTTTTAAATAATTTTGACTGCATTCCCACTATTAACAGCTAAACACATAAAAAATGCAGGCTGTTCAAGACGATAGTATTTTCCTGCATTACTTTCTCACTTGGCCTAGCAGTGTGATGAAGTATCCACACTTGTGTCAGAAATATGTAATATTATTTCCTCCACTTTAAATTTTCCTATTACATTTTTAAATTGCATTTATCAAGTCCAAGCTCAAATATTCAAATATGTCTCAGAAAATATAGCTCAGCACTCTTGACATTAAAAAACAAAAAAACCAAGAAAACAACTAAGTGCTTGCAAGATTCCTTCTGAGGTGAGATGGAAAAATACGTAATAATGATAGTAATAATTACTTACTGCTTCAAAAATATTTACCAGTAATTAGGGCAATGCTGGTCTGAATGAGAATACACATAGAATAAAACAATACTTTTTTTTCCATGCAGGCATAACAATTGGATGGTAATCTGATTACAGATAACATTACAAGAATGGCTCTGGATTTAGACAAACCTGCATTTAGATTCTGGTTTTGCAATTAACATGCTTAGCTGACTAACATGTGACCTTGAATTCTGTTTTCTCATCTTTGGTAGATTCCTACCCTTGAATAGTAGTTGTATAGAGTAAATGAGATAATGGAGGGTTTAGGATATACTGAGCATTCAACACACGACTGCCTAGGAGAGGTGTTACAGCTTAGTGATTAAGAAAAGAAGTTTTAGATTTTAATAGACCTGCCACCTCCTACTGTTCCTGTGATCTTGGGAACGTCTACTGATTCACTGAGACTTAGGACCTCAATTGTGGAACGGCGGCTATGATACATACTTCACAGGGTTTTTTCTTGGGTAAAATGTATATATGGTATATGTAAAGTACTTACCACAGTACCTGAAACGTGGTAAGTACTTAATAAACACTACCTATAAGAGACTCAACTTCATCAGAAAGGATACCACAACTTATATTGCCATTTCTTGAACACTTTATTAGGGTACAATTTAGATTGTACAATTCCAGTTGTGCACTTAATGTAAGTAAGGAGAATTTTCAATGTATATCACCAGATATAATTGATAAAAATGTACTTTTTATTTTAATAACTGATATATTAATAAGGTAATAGTACCTACAAGACTTGCATTTTTTCCACTGGACAATCGGTATATGTATATATATTTATACCATACCTTCCTTTTAGAGAAGTACTTAAAGAAAAAGCCAAAAAAATTCACAGCATTCCATTTTATAAACTTTATTTTAAACCATGCCATACTCATAATTAGGAGTATTCTTCCTTTTTGAGTCTTTATCTCATTTTTCATATATCTGCCTCATGTTTGTTATTTCTGCTAAGCTAATACTCATTGTTCTCTGAAAAACAAAAGAGAAATCTTAAAAAAGCCAATATAATATAAAACTAGTAATATATTTTGGAAAGTGCAATATCTGATATTGCTCTTTTTTAGGATTTAATGTATTTCAATATTTTATCTGGATGATTTATTTTGGTAACTTTTCCCCCAATGCTGTGGAAGCAACTTTCTGGAACCAAAAACACTGATTGAGTGATTATAACCCCTATTTGTAGACAAGTCTACTTTTTCACTGTTCTTAGGACCTAGAGAAGCTTATATTCATTCTTAGTCACAAAGACCTGTCCTCACAGTACAGCAGAAAATGTGGAATTTGTCAAAAATATGTCTACTTTGCGAATGACCCCAGGCAAGCCATGATATTACTTTTCTTTAGAGTCTGCAATTTCAAATGTTTAAGCAGCAGTGGAAACCTATGCAGAAATACCAAACTTACAAATGCCTGTCCTTGTGTAAAATGACTGCTTAATATCAAAGATATGTGCTTTTATGTTTGTATTCTAATACAATCTAGCAGAGATTAGGAATTTGGGAAAGGAATAGATGAGAAAATATCTGTGTTTGTAAATTGAGGGAAATTTGTGACTATTAATGGATATTTATCCTACAGGATGAGCTATTTTTATTGTTTTTTATAAATATTTTCATTAAAAGTTATGAAATTTTCTCTATTAAACAGCTTGTTTATCTGAGAAAAGTGTGTGTGTGTGTGAGAGAGAGAGAGAGAGAGAGAGAGAGAGATCTTTATGTGTGTGTATTTCTCTTGTGTGCAGATTACTGAGGACTTATTATGCTCCAGAAGCTCTGGCAAATTCCCTATGTACATTTTGTGTCTGGACCTTCATGGTACCCTGTGAGACAAATGCTCTTCTTTGATCCATTTTATAGATAAAGCAACTATAGCACAGAGAGGTTAAGTAACTCAATCTGTTATACAACCTGTAAGTAGAAGGCAATGTTTTATTTTAGTTAGCCCAACTTCAGAATTCCTGTCCATAGCAAAGACGCTAGAGTCTTCAGAAATATGTGTTCTGGGGGTGCCTGGGTGGCTCAGTGGGTTAAAGCCTCTGCCTTCAGCTCAGGTCATGATCCCAGGGTCCTGGGATTGAGCCCCGCATCAGGCTCTCTCCTCAGCCGGGAGCCTGCTTCCTCCTCCTCTCTCTCTCTGCCTGCCTCTCTGCCTACTTATGATCTCTATCTGTCAAATAAATAAATAAAATCTTAAAAAAGAAGAAATACATGTTCTGTAATAGTGCTAGTTCAGGTCTATGAATAGTATGCCTACTTCAGTGTCAGGTAACTTATTCCTGTTCTTTAGTTTTTCCCTTAGACATTCAAACTGTGCATAAATCATCTTCATAAAAGCAAAATAAAATAAAATAATAGAATAAAAATTTATTAAGCAAATAAATTAAATTAAATTAAATTAAAAGCCTTAAGCTCCTATAGCGAAGGCAGTATTTGGTAGAGCTGTACAGAGAACATCATACAGTCATTATTTTGGCCATTCTGTCAGAGAAACTTTCATTGGTAGTTTCTGAATCCAGGAAATTTTCAAATTGGAAAGAACATTTTCCCTAACAAAAACTGGGGGATACAAAGCCCCCCCTTTTTTCCCACCATGAAGTTCTGCTAGATGTTGAACTGAACAGAGAGAGAAAAAGAGGGAAATGAGTGGGTAGGTAGGGTTGAGCTAGCAAGTAAGAGCAGCTTGTCTTAGAGAAAATGTTGGATATTTATGCCTTGCAAAAAGCTGTGCAAAGAAGGAACAAGCTTTAGAGATTAAGAAATATAGTAGATGAAGATACTTCATATGATGCTTGAACTTTAGCATAATTTAGAGACTAACAATTTTTGTTACTAGAGTTATATTCCTTGACAAAAAAATGCCTTCTGTTCTGATGGGAACAAAACAAGGTAAGCATCAGCTATAGAGAAGATCAGCGTCAAACACAGAGTCTGGAGGGCAACACAAGATGAACCAGAGTGACGTGGGGCAGATATAGTGTCACTAATCCCTTAATGAGGAGGGACTGATGATTAGGTCAGATCACATCTTGGTGTTCTTCAGGTGAACATAAAACAATTCATAGAATATCTGTATCAGACTAGGCCACTCTACGATCGTGATGGATCAAAATGAAAACAAGATCATTCAGTAATTGTGTCTAAACATGTAAAACACATGCACCTTGACCAGAACAAGCTAAGATGAGTGACTGCTACTTCTCTACTAGTTATATCTTTGGCCTCAACCTAGTCTTCTCTTCTTCTCGGTAAGATGTATTAAGATACCCAATCACAGAATTACTCACACTTCCTGGCAGCAGTCAATCCAGAGGGACATCAAACTTCCTTAAAGCTGCTCTCCAATTCATAAGTCCAAATTCTATGAAGTGTCTTCTAACACACTCTACTGGTTCTACTTATCCAACCATGGGTGTATTCTTGGTGGTCTTTGACTGGACTGCACTGGCAATAACTTGCTATGACATTTATGCTGAAATTAATTCTATGAATGAATTATTTGAAATTTTGCCATGGCAAATAACATAAACTCATTTGAACTAGCTTAAGCAAAATGGAGATTTTTAAACAATGGAATATATTAGTGGCTCAAAACATACAAAAATTGAAAGTGGGCCTAAAGAAACAACATCTGAAAGAAGAAATTTGACATCATCAGAACCGTAGGAAGTATTCTCTCTTCCCCATCTTTTTTCTCTTTTTCCTATTACTCATTGAAAATTATTTTGCCTCACATTGCTCTTCCATTTTTCCTGAAGAATAGCTTTTCCTAGAATAATATGGCTTCCCTCAGTTGTTAAAATAGATGTTATACTTCAGGCACACACAGAGGCTAAATCCAAGACTTACATGACACTTAGTCACACGTGGATGCTTAATGGCTATCTTTTAGTTTCTTGTCCTTGTACCAAGTGAAAAAACGTAGGCCTGGCTCTCAGCTTGGATCACATATATTATGGTTGAATCAGCTTAAAAACCTAACTCATCTCTGAATGCTACTAATGATGGATCGTGGGCTAGGAAGATCGACCAAGAAGTGTGAAGTGTTGATTACATATCATTTTTATTCCATAAACTGGTGTTAATTTCAATTAATTATTTTGCTATCTTTGTGATCCCTAAACACAAACCAAATAAATGCATAATTTTACAGATTAATTTGAGAACTGAGATGATAGTAAATAATAACCATGGCTAATGTTCTAGTGCCTCCAATGAGAAGAATTTTGGGGGGTATTCTAGACTACTATAAATTTCTCTCAGGGTGCACAGTGTATTACTTATTCATGACAGTACCTATAAGTTTATATTAAAATAATAGTAAGACAGCTTTTAATGTTTAAATCATTGTTATGACCAAGTCAAACAATTTTAGTCTTTTTCTCATTAAGTATTTAGATAATGATGATTAGCTGTCACTTTAATCTCTGATCTTTGCCCAAGAATCTCCTGCTTACCATGTGACTGACTTTGGGTTATAGCTGATTCATGATAATGAAAACATTATGAAAATCTCATCCACATAGATATTTATAAATAAAGTTGATGTCTGTGTAAAGCAAAGGATTTTTACTGGGTAAAAATTAAATAATTAAAAATTAAATGGTTTCAGTTTGTTTATCATCTTTCTCAGCCCCTAAATGCTAGGTTCCATGAACTCAAGAGTCATGCACAAAACCCATACATTTATGGAAAACTGTTTAGTTGATGTTTTGTACTGAAAAAGTGTAGCATGGTATTTTATTTGAGCATGTAATGAATTTGGCCCATATAGATATAGCCTTGTCGATAGTATAAGGAATTTTTAGCATGACTTACAGTGGAAAATACTGTTTTGATTGGATTCTTAAGCTTTCAGAGAGATATTTTGATATGCTTATACATTTAAGTATGTTAGTAATTAAGTGTTCTATCTCTTACAAAAATGATGTAGTCTATACAATAGATTGAAAGTCATGCTGAAATAGATTAACACTAATGAAGACTGGTTTCCCAAATAGTCCATTGATATGCAATATGTTCTGGGAGAAAAGGTTTCTATGTAACAGTATGCTTAGGGAATTCCAAACACTGTTTCTCTCTGTTTGATATTCACAATTCATTAAAAATATATTGAAATTCTGTGGCAAAAGATTGGTCCAACTTTAACTTGGTATTGTAAAAACTCCTATATCCATGGAACTCTTTATTTGTGAAATATCTTGTCTTAGAAAATATTTAAAAATGGTTTTACAAGAAAAGTCAGTTTATTCTTTATTGCTTTTTCTTCTACTAGCCACAAAATTTCTTATATGAGGGTAGATAATGTTTACATTCAAATTTGAAGGAGGATATTAAGATAATTAATGGAATAATGCATATAACATGTATTGGCTTCCTGTTCCATTTTAGATGAACACATCTAACTGAATATTTTATTTCTGATACTAACGCCCTAGAGGCTTTCCTTTCTCAGTTCAGGAAAAATTGAATTCAATAGCTGTCAGTGTCTTCCCACTTTGGGCAAGGAATGGTTCTGAGCACTATTAGAGATGGAGGGATAATCAGACAATGATTTTTGTCAAATGCAGTTTTACCATCCAGCAGAAAATCACACACATATGCATGTGTGTGCATGCACACACACACACACACACATACAAACACATAAGTGCTTATTATTTTATGATAAATTATGAAATATGGTGGAACGAAGAGTGGACAACATGTATAGAAGTTATAAAACGTGGAGAATAGGAGATACAGGTTTCCTGGAAGGCGATACAAGAAAGCTTATCAGATTTGAGATTTGAAATGGATTTAGGATGATGGGGATATAATTTATGAAGCCTGTTTACAGACAGTTTGAATAGAAAGAAAGAGCTTGAATGAGGTCAGAGAAACAGGAAATACAGGTTGATTTTCAAAGAGCTGTGAATCTAGTTTGCACAAGTTCAAAGGATGTGATATGATACATGATAAAACTGGAAAAACAGTTACTGAAATATTGCAGGAGATCTACAATTCTAAGCAAAAGGATTTAGACATGGGTTTTTATACTGTAAATAATCAGATATTGAATAACCAATTGAAAATTTTGATCCAGAGGTTATCTTTTTGAATAAAAAATTAACTGCCTTATGAAGATAATTCAGTACATAAGAGATAGGATACATTGAAGGAGATGTAAGCTGGAGACAGAGAAACCCACTTTGAGGTTGTATCAATAACTCAGAGGGGAATTGATGGAGGCCGACTTTCGGTAGTGAGAACATGGACCTGGAACATGTATGGGAAACATTTCAAAGATGGAGCAGGGTCAGTGATGAAGGAACAATGCAGGAGAATGAAAGGGTCTGAAGAAACACTGAGGTGGGTATGAAAGCCTGAATCATCAGGGAGGATGTCATGGACCTAATGGTCTAGGCCAGTGAACCTTGCTCCTCCGCTTTCTAACTCTTGTTCTCTGACAGCAACACTGCCCTCAGGCAGATAGGGATCGTACTCATTCCAGGACACCTGGGACTCTGTATTTATCTGTGGAAACTCTGAGATTTTGTCTAAATGACTGGAGGAATGAGAATGCTATCAATAAAAACAAGCAGGAAAAGCAAGAATGAGGAGGAAAAGACTGGTGTTTATCTTTGACTAAGTTCCTACTGTGAGCAGAAAATGATCCTAGGCCTAAGAAAACGAAAAGGTATAGTCTTTATTTATTTATTCATTTGACAGACAGAGATCACAAGTAGGCAGAGAGGCAGGCAGAGAGAGAGAGAGAGAGGAGGAAGCAGGCTCCCTGCTGAGCAGAGAGCCCAATGCAGGACTCGATCCCAGAACCCTGGGATCAGGACCGGAGCCAAAGGCAGAGGCTTAACCCACTGAGCCACCCAGGTGCCCCCCAAAGGTATAGTTTTATCCCTTAACATTTAAAATTCTACAATTTTCCTAGATAGGAAATAATCTAAAGAATTAATAACTAAGATGTTGTAGTTTCGGTTAAAATGAGTGCCTTAGAGAATAAATTCTCCAGAAGTTCAGAGAAGGTATCAAAGGGAACTGGTTACTAAAAAATCATTTGCTGAGATGAAAGTTGGTCTTCTATAGAAGGGCAGAACTTAGCTAAGCACAGAAGAGTCGCGAGAACATTCTAGGTAAGGAAACTGTGAGTGAAGACAAGGACTCCTTGTGTGTATGTGAGTTCATGGATTTACCTACCCATCATTTGTTTAATAAAATTTCAGTGCCTACTCACGCCAGGTAAAATCTGTAAAGAATATTTGGAAACAGTAAAGTTAGATGACTTGATTGCAATGATGATTTAAATCCAACTAACATCTGCCGGGCACTGTAGGAGATGTTTTCCGTACTCTACTGATCTAATCTTCATAATATTTCTTTAAATATAAAGCACTTGTAGTGATGTCTGGGTGGCTTGGTTGGTTGAGCGTTTGACTCTTGATTTCAGTTCAGGTCATGATCACAGGGTTATAGGATCGAGTCCCACATCAGGTTCCGGCTGAGTGAAGACTCTGCTTCCCTTTACTCTGCTCCTCTACTCTCTCTCTCGCAAATAAATAAAGAAATAAATAAAGAAATAAAGTCTTTAAATATAAGGAACTTGTAGTTCAGAGCAATTCAGGAACATGCTCAAGATTAGATATAATATCTTCTCAGGAAAGAAAATCACGTCAAGCACATAACCTGACTCTCCATAGTCCACCTGGAGATCTTTCGTGCACTAACTTTGGGTGTTTGGACTCCATCATTTTTAAATTTGGACATTTAGAACAGAGCAAGATCATTACAGATATGGAAGTTAATTAAAGGACTTGGTTTGTTCTGAGACAGCTAGGGGGCATGATAGTTCTATATTTATCTCTCTTAGGCACTTGAACTTTTGTGTCTCCTCCATTTAAAAATAAACCCCTTAAATGTAATATTTTATGACTGTATTGGTATAAAGACATGTATGGTATAAGACTCCCCAAAGTTCAATATCATGTGCTGCCTTGACAGTTTGTGAAATACAGAGGGAGGTGAAGGGCTTAACCATAAGTTCTGCTCACTACTCTGCTCCCATGGACAAAGTCTGCCCCTCCAAAATCCTCCATCAAAGAGCCCAAGCATCATTCTTGTTTATCCCTGAGTAGTGGATTTCAGTTCCTGGTCAGCCTGTGGACTTGTTCAAACTAGCCAATCACATTCTCCCGTGGGAACCAGGGGACACCTGACCTTTTTGTATTATAAAACCTCCACTCAGGGCCCCAGTTGTTCACTGTGCTCTAAGTGCACCCCTACGGGGGTCTGAATGGTGCAATGCACTCCTCTCCTAGGCTGGGAGTCTATGTGACCAGTGAACTCTGCCTCATCTGTCCAGGGTCAAGTGTCTCATTTTTGGCCATTGCCAAAATTGTAGGTCAGAAATCATTCCCTAAGCAATGGGATAAATAGGAGGTGATCAAAATAACATGTTAATGTTATATATTAAATCATTTTCTTTGACTGAATTCATTTTCTAAATTCTGGTTTTAAAAAGTATAAAACATTTTCATGCACCCTGAAAAGTCTTGTGGGCTTACTGTGTACCTAATTTGGCCCTGGTCCAATATCAAAGTTTTTTATATTAGAATTCTCTCTTGTACTTTTAACCAATATAAACTATTTTCATCTCACATGTTTTCTAAAATAATGGAAATAAGAATGTCCCCCATAATTTTTGTCAAGAAAGAAAGCCATTCTACATGAAACCACTTTTTTCTTTCCTCATTATAACTAATATAAGTAGACTTATGATCATCTTTAAAAAGTTATTACCAGATGCTTTTAAATGATTTGCTGAAATAGAACCTGAATGCTGAGGCAGGAAGGACACAGATAATATACTTTAAATCATTTTATGAGCTATAAAACACCACGAGAATGTTAATATGTCATTCTTATCTGGGTCAGTGATTTTTAAACTATGCTCAAAAAGCCATATGGGTTCCTCCAGGGTGTCTTGGGGGTTGTTGGAAGGGCAGGGAGTGAGGGCAGGTATGGAGGGTGAAACCAACAGGATTCTGCCCCATCCTCTGCCCCTTTGTCTTGTCTCACTCCCAGGTAACCAGAGAAGCTCTGCTCTCCTGTGTGACTGATCACAAAAGATTTTATTGCCAGCAAGGATCCTGCTGCACAAAATGTTTTAAAATTGCTAACCTTAGTTATCCTCTATTTCCTATATCTACCAGGGAATAGTGAAGCTGAAGTTAAATTCAATAAAATAAATTAATGTGAAAAAGAACCAGCTAATTTATTTATTTTTATTTATTTTATTTTTTATTTTATTTATTATTTATTTTTTTAAGATAAAAAAATAAAATGATTGAAATCTAAAAAAAAAAAAAAAAGAACCAGCTTCTAACAACTTTGGTAATAATGACATATGATTAAGACAGAGGGATGATGTGGTAGAAATGCTGATTTTTGTTTTCCCTGTTTAAAGACGAACATAAGGATCTTGAGGAACCTCTGGACAACTTTTGAATTTCAAATTTTGCAGCTTACTATTTGCATCAAATACACCCAGGAACATATTTGACAATGTCTGCAATTTTGCAGGGTTACCATCCTTTATTAAGATGGAATCCTTTCTAACAGTTAGCCTAACTCCCCTTGGCTCTTCCTCCAACCCTTTTATCTTGCTCTAAATGCAGATGAAAAAACACCAGTTATCATCCTGTCCATAATAGCCCTTCTTATTTTAAAAGAATAATTCCCTTAGAGTTGCCTTTTTTCCCCAAAATGAAATCCCAGTTTTCTCAGTCTTTCTACATAGCTATTATTTTCCAATTCTTTAAACATCCCTTTGATTCTTCTGAACCCTCTACATGATCTTTGTATGCTTGTTAAGAAGTAGATTGATAGGGGTGCGTGGGTGGCTTAGTTGGTTAAGCGACTGACTCCTGATTGCAGTTCAGGTCATAACCTCAGGGTCCTGGGATCAAGCATTGCATTGGGCTCCCTGGCTCAGGGGGAATCTGCTCTAGATTCTCTGCCTTTCCCTCCCACCCCTCACAGCTTGCTCACTCTCTCTTAAATAAAGAAATAAATCTTTAAGAAAAAAAAAAAGAAGTAGATTGATAAGTCTTTATTGAAGATGCTGGTAATTTTTAAGAACAACTTCCCCTACACACAACAATGTTTTCCTTGTAAGAGTCATCAGTAATGTTTTTTTTTTTTTCATTCTCTAAAGACTAATATTTTAAATGTTCTGCTTAAAAAAAAAACAAACCTCTTTTGAATGTTGGAATGATATCCTAAATAAAAAGTCATCAAAACTCCTTCCACAATTAGATTTTATAATCAAAATGGTATTAAGTTAATAAAAGGCACAGTGACAAAATGCTCGAGTCAATGTGGAACAAAAGAACAGAACACAGCCAGTAAAACAAAGCTCACCTGTTTCTAGATGTGTTGTTCACAGCATAATTAATATTCTCAGGGCTGCAAAGATTCTGGTATGGTTGTGGCTTAACGTGGCCCGTGGGAGTATGTATAGCTCCCATTACCTGATATAGTTGCTTTTAAAAGGTTATGGGATGATTGGATTTTTTTAAAAAAATTCAAATTCAGTTTTGTCAATGCACTCGCGGGAATGTGGTTTGTAAATGATTCCTGACTCCGATCTTGCTGTACTTTAAAATGTCTGCAAATACCAGAACGGTTCTTGTAAATTCTAAATGAAAAGGGTTTCTTCTCCAGGCCACACCAACTGAAGGTCACAGTCCAGGTGCAGAAAAAATTCTTTGGTTTTCCTTCTCCTCAAATTGCATGGCGTGCCCCATATCCTTGTTAAATATACCTCTAAATCGTTTTATGATTTCATAAGGCTTGCCTTGAGTATGATCCATAGTAAGACTCTATTCTATCTAGTGACATCTAATATTTTCTTCCTCTGCTCTTTTCATTTCTGGAGGCAATTTGTGTGTGGGGCAGCTTGTGCTTCCAGCGATGCAGCAAAACAGCTCTGAACATGCAAGGTCATGCGTGTTCAACCAGCTATGAACACACTGCGAACTCCCCCGGGCAGGCTCCTACCATTGCCAAAGCTGCCATCATCCAGCCACTTGCACCAAGGGAACCAAACTAGACATTTCCATCCTTTTCTGTCCCTACGCACGAAATGTTCCTTTGGGAGCTTAGAGGATTAGTTCTGTTCTGTTTTACTCTCTCCTTTATTGTAGACTCCTTGTACTAGTGCTCTGCAGGGCACTTGCAGAAGCTGGGCCCACGGATAATCTGGTGGCCAGATATTTGACTGCATTAAAGGCAAAACCTTATTATACATCTTGACGTCTTTCTCCTGGGTGAGTTCCACCCCAGAAGAGTAGTGAATTATTTACACGAATAGAGCCTGGGTAGCCCAATTTCTCCAGTCTTTTCCTAGACATTTCTCAATCTTAGCATGAATACAGCTTAAGATCACTTGGAATCCCTGGTATAGTCTTTCAATTACATAACCATCGATGCTATTAAGCCACTGACAATGTCTAATTTCAAAGAACACTTTCTTAAGTGACATCCCAATACTTTTAAGCTTGGCTTCCAGGGGAAATATTGCCCCAGATTCCTGGCATCAGTGAGCCAGGCTTGGTGTTCAGTTACATTATCCTCCCTTTTCTAGGGGAACTGATAGTACTAACCTGTCATTTCCTATAAACACAGGGCTCTTCCAGCACTGTGTCTGGGCTCTTCCAGCACTGTGTCTGTTCTCACTAGCACTCTGCAGCAGGTGCTGCAAATGTTACGTCTTATTCCTCAGATCACCTGAGTTCACCTGCATCTATAGTTCACAATTCCAGACCAATAATTTTAGAATTTCCTGGTGCAACATTTAAATGACCTATTTGAACCATGATGCAGAAACAGTTTCAATGCCATTCATTTTAATTACTTTCAGTACATTTAAATTGCACAGTATGAAATTGAGTTGCTCCTCAGTCTAATATTTTTTTATGCAGCAGTTCCAGGATGGGTCTCTATTTCTCTGGGCAAATGTTATAGTTTTTGTTTGTTTCAGTTGTAATTCCATTTTTACTTGTTTTTAAGGAAAGTAAATTGAGTTAAAATTACTTTCCCTTTCCTGAAGTTTCATTTTCTCATTAAAGTGAAACCACCACATGAAATTTTCAAAGGGATACTCTGCCATGTATGAATTAGATGGGTCCAAAAAAGGCCAGATTTCCAAGGAGAAACAAAGAATTTTTAAAAAGAGCTGAAACATTTGTGATGAGCGTAGTATAATGCGTAAAGAAGTTGAATCACTATTTCATACACCTAAAACTAATGTCAACCACACTCAGATAAAATTAAAAATGTCAAACAAGAGCTAAAAATTTGTTATAAGCTACCAATGTATGTTATATATCTAAAGAACACTTTTTTCTAGAAAGATATATTAATAGTGCCAGTTTGCTAGTGAAAGAATTTAAATAAAGATTATTTTGAGTCCCAATACCCCCCCATTTACCTTAAAGAAATTTATCAATTTAGTAGAAAACAACAACTAAAATCCAAATAATATCTTTTCAGTGAGGACATGGCATATATTTGGTGGAATAAATTTTGATCATTGGATATACTTTCAGGTGTTTCACTGAATTTTCATTAATAACTTTTTCCCTGACCAAAGGCCAGGCCATAAATCCCCCATAATATTACTTTTCTCTGTCTATCAATCCTGAAGGAGTTTCTTCTTGGTTATCTCAAGCTGCTTACTTTTACTATTTCATACCTGGTGCCTTTTGCTGACTTTTTTTGGACCTGATAGTCCATACTCTGCCTTTGTTTTCCTTTATTATTATTTTATTTCTGAAAGATTTTATTTCTTTGAGATATATATATATATATATGTATATATATATATATAGAGAGAGAGAGAGAGAGAGAATGAGTGAGAGAGAGCGAGCGCGCTGGTGCCCTTGCACTCAATCTGTTGGGGGGAGGGGCAAAGGGAGAGGGAGAAGTAGACTCCCCACTGAGCAGGGAGCCTGACATGGCTGGATCCCAGAACCCTGAGATTATGACCTGAGCCAAAGACACACGCTTAACCAACTGAGCCACCCAGGTGCCCCTGCTTTCCTTTCTTTTTTTGGGCTTTTCAATTGGTCTCCTTTTTCTCATCCCCCCACTGGGCCACCTTCTCTGTTTCCAAAAATTTACCTCAGGTCAGAGCTCCAGCTACCTGCTTACTTAAATGAAATTTTAGATGGTCATTACCTTAGAATAAAAATCTACCCAGAATATACATCTTTATCCATTTATCTATTGATGGACACTTGGGTTGCTTCCATAATTTGGTTATTGTAAATAATGCTGCAAAAAGATGTGGGAGTGCAGATATCTATTTAAATTAGTATTTTGGGGTTTTTTTTTTGGATAAATATCCATAAGTGGGATTAATAGATCATATGGTAGTTCTATTTTTAATTTTTTGAAGAAACTTCTTACTATTTTCTATACTGGCTACGCCAGTTTATATTCCCATCAACAATGCACTGTTTAACAACATGGAAATCAATTCTAATTATTTTAAGATAGTCTTTAAGTGCTAACACACACAGTTTTGTTCTTGAGTCAAGTGAAAAAAAAATGGCTGTGGAACCACCCTACTTTCCTCTTTTTACCTTTTGATTTTACTGGATTTTGAGTATTTTTCCTCAGGTATCTATTGGCTTTGCAGGCACTAAAAATTATAAGTTAAGGGGCGCCTGGGTGGCTAAGTGGGTTAAAGCCTCTGCCTTTGGCTCAGGTCATGATCCCAGGGTCCTGGGATGGAGCCCCACATCGGGCTCTCTGCTCGGTGGGGAGCCTGCTTCCTCCTCTCTCTCTGCCTGCCTCTCTGCCTACTTGTGATCTCTCTCTGTCAAATAAATAAATAAAATCTTAAAAAAATATATAAATTAAAATTCAGGCCAGAAATAACAGCCCATTTTATAGCTTGGAGACTTTTAAGAAAAATTTTAATATTTGCTTAAAACATATATGACTGATTACCTAGGAAACTATCATTTTTTAAAAATATGATAGGTTCTGTAATCAAATAATAAGAACTATGGTCAATACTTGGACAATGTAAGGAAATACCACAGTCTTTATTTAATATCTGATAATAGAAAACAATTAAAAATTTTGAAATGACTACATAGCTGAACATATTGACCAGCAGTTAGAAACATAGATCTCCTGAAAAAGTGAAGATCAAGAGAATGAGGCATGTATCGCATGGAGCACTGGGTGTTGTACATAAACAATGAATCTTGGAACACTGCATCTAAAACTAATGATGTGTTTTATGGTTACTAACATAATACAATAAAAATTTTAAAAAGAAGAGAGAATGAGAAGAGAAGCCATAGACTAGGAGAAAATATTTGCAAAAGATATATCTAGTAAAGAACTCTTAATCAAAATAAACAACAAAACTCAACAATAAGAAAACGAAACCCAATTAAAAAGTGGGCAGAAATGTGGTTGGCAAATAGCAGAAGAAAAGAAGCTCAATGTCATCTGTCATTAAGGAAATGCAATTAAAAAAAGCAAGTAACCCAAAAGTCCTATTTGAATGGCCAAGATCCAAAAATTACACAATATCAAATTCAACATGTGCAGCAACAGGAACTCTCATTCAATGCTGGAAGAATGCAAAACAGTAAGCCACTTTGGCTTTTGCCAGTTTGAAACAAAACGACTTATACTCTTTTCATACTATCCAGCAATCCCGTTCCCTGGTATTTACCCTAAGGAGTTGAAAGCTTATGTTTACCCTTAATCTTTTTTTTAAATAATTTTTTTATTTTTTTATAAACATATAATGTAATATTGGCCCCAGGGGTACAGGTCTGTGAATCGCCAGGTTTACACATTTCACAGCACTCACCATAGCACACACCCTCCCATTAAACATGGGAGTTCATAGCTGTTTGATTTGCAATTGTCAAAACTTGGATGCAACCAAGGTGTTCTTAGTGGGTGGATGGAAAAATAAACTGTGGTACATGTGGATAATGGAATACTCTTCAATACTAAAAAGAAATAGGCTACAAGACAGGGAGGAAAATTAAATGCAATTACTAAGTGAAAGAAACCAATCTGAAAGGACTACATCCTGTAGGATTCCAACCATACATATGACATTCTGGGAAAGACAAACCTATGGAGACAGTAAAAAGATCAGTGGGCTGCCAGGGCTGGGGGGAAAGGGGAGGTTAGTACAAGGAACACAGAGAGTTTTTAGGAAAGTGAAAGTATTCCCTCTGAAACTATAATGGTAGATATTTGTGTTTAGGCATTTGTCCAAATCCATAGAATGTATACCAACAAGAGTGAGCTCTGATGTGAACTATGGACTTTGGGTGAAAAACCATGTGTCATCACTTGGAAGGAATGTACCACTCTCCTGGGGGATGTTGATTGAAAGGAAGCCTGCGTGTGTGTGTCGGGTGGGGGAGCAGTGGGGGCAGGGTGTAGGAACTCTGTATTTTCTGCTTAATTTTGCTGTGAATGTAAATATGTTTAAAAAAATGTCTGTCAAGAAAAAAAGAGAAATTATGTAAAAATAAAGGTACAAATAATAGATTACTTTCTATATTTAAGTTCTCCAGAAGGTAATTAACTGTTTAAAGCAAACATAGTGATGCTATCTTTTAATGTTTATAATATATATATATTATATATAATATATGTGTGTGTATACACACAGAAAAATGTATAGCTGATAATAGCCCAAAAGATGGGACAAGGGAATTAGAAGTGCAGAGTTTTCTAGTTTTCTCCCATTAACATGCACAAAGCAATTCACAAGTCACTGAGCCACAAGCCACAATCCACAGATGACCAATAACAGAATTGTTCCTGCAATTGTGTCTAATTGGTCTGTCTGGTATTGCTACACACAGTATTTTAAAAATTATATAAGTTGCCAATAACAATTAAAATTTGATATGAAGAGAAGTATTGGGCTATTTTGCATACATGCCCGACTCTTGATTTTTCTTGAAAAAGATCTGGCTCCAACAATCAGCTCAAGCTGAGTAACCACTGCTTTCTGGGCTGGGTCTGGGCACTTGCAGTTTTTCCTCACCTTCACCATTTTGTATTTTATTCCTGAGATGGAGAGTCAGTTCCTGTTTATCATCATACTCTGATAGTGCTTTACTTGTTTCCTTGACTTGTCTGATGCTAGCAGTCATTTGATTTGTTATCACTGGTCTAAGTGCTAAAGGAGAAGGAGAAAAAATTTAATAACAATTCTAGAAATGCATATTCCTCTTGAGTCAAATATCCTATAAAAATTGCTGCTATAGCTGGACAAAGATCCAGCAGAAAGAGTCAAATTACTTTTGGGTTTGGTTTTTTTTTTTTTCCAGTTTAGGATTTCTTTGTCCTTCCTTTATCATGGCACCATGATTTTCCTTTGGGAAGCCTTGCCCATTCCTCCTGATTTGCCGCGGTGCTTGTTTTCTTAGTGCACCCATTCATCAAATTATCCACACCCTGGGCCAGTCAGGCTAGTAATTTGAAGCCTGAGAGAACAAGGATGGAGAATCTTCCTTCTGGCTGTTTGGCTCTAAAGGAAATGGCCATTTGTTCTTACCCTGGTTTCCGTTTTTCCTGATAGCAGAGATTTTAACTCTCACATTTTTATCTGTAAGCCATCCCATGTTATTCTAATAAAATGTGATTTTCTTTAAATTATTGAGAGTCAGCAAATATTGCTGCTATCAAGCATCTCTAAGGCAGGACTCAGTTAAATGTTAGGTAAAGTTCCACCTTATACCCCAAACTCTTGCCTGGGGAACGTATATGGGTTAGGTCTGGGTCGTTGGGCATGGTTCTCTGTTTTAATTTATATCTCTGAATACTTTCTGTCTCCAGAATTAAGGATTATTTTTCCTATCATACTGAGTATTTTCTATTTTTCTTTTTTGTTTGCATCTTTTCCCCCTCTTTTTCCTTACGCTTTTTGGATGCTTCAGGTTTTCTTTATTCTGATTTTCCCCATCTACGCATTTGACTATTATACATTCTCCTTCTATTGTTTAACTGATTTATCTTAAGATTTTAATAGGACATATTTGATACAGTTCAAAGTTTAAGCAGTTTAAAGATCAGTATCTTTACTCTTCTGTAGAATAATACAAACATCTTAGAATGCTTAGTGCTCATTATGATCTTCCATTCTCTGTGCTATAGCTGTTCAGTAATTTGGTTAAATCTGGTATTGATTGTCCCTTAATTAAACATTATTATTATTTTATATAATCATTATTGTTACATATTGTCTTTTTTACCATGCTTCCAAAAATTTATACCTTTATTACTTTGTGAACAGGAAATAAAATGGGAAGCTGTTAGTGGGAACTCCAGAGTTTGATTATCCGAATTTATTTTGTCCTCAATCCTGAACGATATTTTAGTTGAGTATAGAATAGGCTGTGGCTCTACTAACTCTCTATAGGTACTGTTCCATTGGAAAAAACCAAATGTTTGAGGGTTTTTTTTTAATAATAAGATTTCTTCCTTTTAAAATCTGTTCTGTAATTTTAAATCCTATGTTTATGCTACAGTATGGGTAAGTGTGGTTTATTTTTATTCGCATCCTCTCTGAGAATCTAGAGTAAGGAAAATATGTCTTTCATCAATTCTAGAAATTTCTCAGACATTATTTCTAAGAATATTGTCTTGTACCCACTCTCTCTAGTCTCATCCTCTGTAATACTTACTAGATTTGTGACTTCTAACCCCTCTTTCATACTTTCTTTCATTTTATTTTTTGGATCTACATTCTGAATAATCTCTTATAGGCCACTAATTCTTTCCTTGTCTGTGACTAATCTATTATTAAATTCATCCAGTGAAATTTTTAAATTTCAATAATTACATTTTTCATTTCTAGATATTCTTTTTCTTACTTATTTTTTATTATAACTTATTTTCCTTGTTTTTTAAAATTTATGTCTCTCATCATTTTAAACATATTTATTTTATTATCTATATATAATGATGGTATATCTGATGCTTCTGCTTCTTTGCTTGACTCTTATGTGTCATCCAAGGGCTTTATTCATGGGACTCTTGTATAGTCTGTACTGAGAAATAATTTATGAACAGAGGATTTCAGTGTGCTCTGGCCACAAACTTTAAGGGTATCATTAGCCCCTAAACTCTTTATTCTAATTTCTAATCTCTCAGAAAACATAGGTGATTGTAATTAAACTCCGATAACATGTGACTCTGGGCCCATGATTATAAATTCTTAGGGGAAACTAATATTTCCACGCATTGTCCAGGTGTCCAGATATGAGCTTTGTAACTTCCTCCTTGTTCTGGTGTGTGCATTTTTTTAAGTTGATCCTTTCACTGAGGATGTAGTCTTTAGAACATCCTGACTTTGTGTGAGATATCTGTTCCAACCATTCACTTTGCACAGATTGCCACTTCTCCCCGAACATCAAACCCCACACGACTTTAAGTGATTGATAGCAATAATTTCCCCAAGGCTACTTGGTGTCCATTCTTGTGCTGACCGCTCTGGTTTTTAATGACCTCTTTGCCTTAGCATCCTGGGGATTTCACTGATATTTGCTAGTACAGCTTGGAATTTCAAAGTACATACATTATAGTTCGCCCAACATTTCTCTGGGCTTTGTGGAGAAGGGTTTTGAGGTTATCTAATCTGCAGTATTACAGGAAGTGGAAGTTTCCATACTCAAAAGAAGCTTGCATTTATTCATTCACTTATTCCAAAAGCTTTTACTGGCTACAGTTTGATAGGCAATGTTATTGTACATTTTTTAACTATTGTGAGATATAAATTAATAGAAAAAGAGTAAGTGAATGAGGTGACAGTGCCAATCCCTATTGCTAGAAGTCCTTGTTTTTCTTTATTTTCTTCCAAATATTTCATACACTCAAAAGACAGCCCTTCTGGTAGGTGCATTTTTCCCATTTCATAGCCCCATATTACTTCTTTCACTCTGACCACATTTCATTTCATCTTGACTTTTACTTTCTGACCTTTCATTTAAGTAGGAACAAATAAATGCCTATACAAACAACCTATTTTTTTATGGCATGTGTTTTATAGCCAGTTTCAATTCAGAAGTCAAAAACCATTGATGATCATGCCATTTCCTTTTTCTTTTTCTTTTCTTTCTTCCTTTTTTTCTTTTAAGATTTTATTTATTTATTTGACAGAGAGATAGCGAGAGCAGGAACACAAACAGGGGGAGTGGGAGAGGGAAAGCAGGCTTTCCATCCAGCAGGAAGCCCAACGTGGGGCTGATCCCAGGACCCTGAGATCATGACAGGAGCTGGAGGCTCCCCTGAGCCACCCAGGGGCCCCAATCATGCCATTTTCTATCAGACTAGCAGTTGAGTTATATACTCAGATTTGTGATCTTCTGTGTTCTTATCTGTTCTGAAGTGATTTCAAATAAAGGAAAATACTGGAGCCATGAACCCTAGAAAGGCAATGTGGAGACAAATCAAAGGCTTTAGCCCTTTTCTCTATCGATCTTCTCTACTCTCACCATTTCAGGCTCCCCATAAACATACAATTTGAATAAAAATAAGGTACTTGTTATAAAATCATAGACTTAAGATTAGTCCTCTGGAGCATTGCTTCTTAATCTTTAATGAGAAGGTATGCGAATGGAAATCCTGTTAAAATGAAGGTTCTGATTCCAAAGATCTGAAGTGAAGCACGTTTTGCATTTCTAAGAAACTATCATATGTTGCCTTTGCTTCTCATCAGCAAGACTTTTGTGTTAGAAGACCTAGGTATTTACAATGAGATTATTTACTATTAAGTCATTCTAAGTGGCAAGTTTGATGTTGTGTCAAAAACAAAAGCAAAAGTGGAAGGAATTACACATTGTACGTCTGATTGCCTCTAAATGACAATAACAGAGAGGAGAATTATACTTTAGTCGGTAATTATAACAATAAATATTTACTATTTTTAGATGAAAATCATGAATGTATACAAATAGAAGATTTTTCTTGTCTTCCATAAATTCTCTATGACAAATCTAATAACTCTAATTACAAATCTAATGAATTACTTAGGCAAACATTCAAACGATGTAGATATCTATATAATAAATATATAAATCTACATAATAAATATATCTATATAATAAGTAAAAGTTTTTGACTCCCTTTAATTATATTCCCCAAAGTAACTGGTGTTAAGTTTGTTTGTTATGTACTTGCAAAATATTTTTGCATTTTGTTCCTTGTTGAAGCACATACACATATGCTTAACTTCTGTTGGTTTAAAAAATAAGATTTTACTCTGTGTCCTGTTCTGCAATTTTTTGTTGTTGTTGTTTGTTTGTTTGTTTGTTTTTACTTAACACTCTGTGATCATTTCCGTTGAAGTACATATACATTTTCCACACTTTCAGTGGTGGCATGGATATGCTGTTTTATAACATTTTTATAACCATTTTTAAATTAAATTTAATTTAATATAAATTTTAAAGATTTATTTATTTGAGAGAAATAAAGAACGAGTAGGGGAGGGGCAGAATTTGGGAGAGTGAGCGAGAGAGAGAGGGAGAGAGAGAGAGAGAGAGAGAAAAATAGACTGCTTTGAGCTCAGAGCCCGAAGTGGGGCTTGATTCCATGACCCTGAGGTCATGACCTGAGCCAAAATCAAGAGTCTGAGCCTTAACGGACTGAGCCAGGCATACCAATTAACCATTTTTTAAAAATTGACTGACATTTAGATTAATTCTGATTTTTGCCCTTAATTAAATATTCTATAAACTTAAAAAATCATCTACTCAAGCAATACTAATGCAATTAAAGTGGTCTAAATAGAGCACACATACATTTCCCATTACAACTTCACTTTGTCCTCAATGGATCAAATCCTATATAAAATCCAAGATCAATCTGAGTGCTGGTGCCTCACCAACAGCCACATTTTCTTTCAGGCCACAGATAACCACCAGATTCTCCAATTTTATTCTGTAGTATAAAATGGTATTTCTATAGACTTTGAATCTGATTGCTAATAAGAATACTCCTCAAAAGCAGGTATGAAAAAAATCAAGTGAACTAGAAGGGTTAAAATGGACTATGATAGCAAAAGCATGCCCCATGAGCACAGTCCAGCCACGAATTTTTAAACCACACTCAAATTAATGTGTTCAAATGTCTTTGTTTGTTTTGGACAAATAGCCTATGGTTTGCAGAAAAGAGATTATATGTTTATTCTGGCTTGTAAAAAAACATTTTAGAGATACAAATTGGATATGCGCCTTGAGAGTTATGAGACTTTCTAACTCATAAAATAAACATGGCTATTTTCCATATATTTAAAGGAATCAGTCCACAGTGCCTTAAGTCTAGACTCTAAGGGGGAAAAATCATTTCCTCTAATGTATATTTAATAAACAAAACTGTCTACACAGAATTAGTAATAGGAATTGCTTGGCCTACCAAATATTCTCTGACCTAAAAGAAGATCATTAGAGAATGTTCTTGCAATATTTTTAAAGAAAGTCAACTGTCTTTATTTTTTATTTATTGATAGACTACTGCTGATGATAAGGATAATAAAAAATCTATTTTTTTATTGTGCTTTTCCCAGTGGGTATTGAAAACTTTTTCTACTGACCCTGAAACAATAAACCTACTTCCAAAGCAGCAGATAAAAAAATTTACTATGTTAGCCGGAAGATAAAAGTCTTCTGAAATGCATTATCTTCAGTCTCTTCTCTCACCCTTAAAATCTGTCTGTAGCTTTACCCATCATTTTCCCTCGAGTTTACCTGAAGATGTATCTTTGCCCCTTCCCAGAAACAAGCCCTTACCTCTGCCCTCAATTTTTGGGTGTAATTTTGCTGTTTCTTTACATGTATTTTTCCTTATTGGTTTAAGCTCTTGGAAGACCAGAACAGTATTTTTCTTATGTGTGTATTTCCTCTGTATCTGTCTCTTTATCTCACAAGATAGAGTCAAATATGATGCACAGCATCATATTTGCACAGCAATGATGGTCTCAGAGGATTCCTGCACGTCTCTCCTAAATCTTTTTGGTTTCATAATGGCTTTAAAATTTTGTTGAATAGCTCTTTGAATCTTTTTGGATGTAGGTTTGATATAAACATTAATAAAATGAGTGATTAATAAATACTGAAGACATTAAAAATCTTATTGGTTTACATTTTGTGAAGTAAAAATCTATCTATAGTCTCATTGCTACTGTTTAAGCACACTTTTATTAGACTGGAGTTTAGATGCAAATTCAATGCTACTTTCCTTTTTTATTACTTTTTATTATCTTTAATGTTTAAAATTTACAAAATATGTTTATTTACATCATATTTGGTCCTTACCATAATTGTGCTGCCTTCCAGGCTTCAGATGTGCTACTTTAAAAAAAAATCATTTTATTGTATTGTCCTGGATAATTCTTAAGAAACTGAAAAATGAATCTTCTAAAATGTCAAGAAGCTTATATCATATCCCACTTTCTCCCCAGGTCCTGCAATACAAATACCACCACACAAAGATTTGTAGCTATAATTGATATAATGATCTCACCTATAAAATTATAGTTGGGAAAGAAATCTGCACCAATGTCAGGGTCATAGCATTCTTTGGAATTACTTTTTCAAAACCTCCAAAACTTGTAGATAGCCTCTGGTGCCCAAGCATCTGGTGGCTGAAAGCTCTGAAAAGAGTAAGGTTTCCTGACATAGGTGGGGTTGGGTGAGAAGCAAGATCATTGGTCTTTTTATGGTGCGTTTGTCCCAATAAAGAGAAAATATAGTAATCAGTTAGATCACAAGTAAATGGACTACCATAATTACTTATGAATCTCATTTAAATAAATGCAAACTTTTGTTTTGTTTGGTATCTGCTTTGTATGAAGATGAAGAGAGAGTCTTTATGGAGAAAGGAGAAACCTCCATGAGCATTCAGCAGGCTGAAGCTCTAAATCTTCATGTTTTCAATGAAACACACAGCCAATGCCCCTTAACCACACACACACACACACACACACACACACACACACCTACCAACAGCAACAAGACAAGCTATCATCATCTCAGTGAAATCTAGTGGAAGTGTGGTGCCAACTATCTTCTTAGTGTCTGCAGCAGTTGGAATGTAGCACCTGAAACAGTAGATTCAATCCTCAGTGGCCTATTAGTGAAAGCCTCGAGCTAAGCTTTTTTGAAGAGTGAAGACACAGCAGGAAAAGGAGAGTAAAGGTACATTTAGTAACACACTGAACAAACTCATAGATACAGGGAAACAAACTGTTGGTTACCAGAGGGAGGAAGATAGGAAATGAATGAAATGGGTAAAGGGGATTAAGAGGTACAAATTTCCCGTTATAAAATAAACAAGTCACGGGGATGTAACGTACAGCATAGGGAATATAGTCAATAATATTGTAAAAACTGTCTGGTGACAGATGGTAACTAGGCTTCATGGAAGTAATTTCATAATGTATAAAAATACCAAATCACTGTGATCTACACCTGAAACTAGTAAGATATTGTATGTCAATTATACTTCAGTCAATAAAAACCAAAAAGGATTGTGGGATGTGAATGCAGGGAAAATGGCAGCTGGGGACATGAAGTGGAAAGGCAGGGGGATGGTGGAGAATAGCAGCATATCCCATTGCTCAGGAATGCTATTCCCAAGGAAGAGCAAAATGCCAGTAACTGAATCCAGGAAAGAAGAGAGCCATGAAATGGAGACAGAGGAGGGGCACTTGGGGAAACTGCAGAAAGTGAAGAGAAGGGTAGAAAAGAAAGACTTGCTTTAGAGGATAAGAAAGAGAGTGAGCAAAAGAGGTCATCAGGTGGCAGAGAAAGAAAATAAGTGATAGTACTGGTCACCGAGGCAGAATACCTCTCACCTGAGGAGTGATTTACACTATAAAATGTGCTTGCTTATTAAAAACTTATCTCAATATTATTCACAATATCACTTGACACATTCATAAATCTTGACTCCCAGTCCACTGATCTTTTCATTATACTATATTAAACTGCTTATTAAGGAGGAGGAGGGTAGATGTGAATAGACGATTTGTTGCTGCTAACCAGGCATTTTTTGAGATAAGTGAAGGAAGACTGGGAAAAGCACCCTTTCTCTAAGCTCTCAGTAATTTTGGAGAGGTCAACTCAAAGAGTTGAGAAATGGAAATCTTTGAGACCACTCATCTTAAGATTTTTTCCTCTTTTTTCTTAAAGTGGATAATTCTAGACTTTGGGGGAGAAAGTTGAGAATTTTGGAAAGGAAAGGTTCAGTAATGAGAATATATGTTGAAGTGCTACCTTCTCTAAAATTCAAAAGCCTACCAGAACTAGATGCAAACTTATCCAAAACGTAAGTCATAGCACGCGAATCTGAGGCTGCTATTCTGCCTCACTCGTTTTGATGTGGCTTTATCGACTGAATCAGTGACAATCAGTACCAGCATCAATTAAATGCATATTATTGCTGTGAAAGTTTGAGGTTTATAGTTCACAGTAAGTTTTGCTGTTCAGTAGAATTTTGAAATAATAGTGCAGGAGTAAACTGGGTGACTGATATGAAGTTTGATATTGCCTGTAAAACATAAAAAAACAAAACAAAACAAAATGAAACAAGAATAGATGACCTATTGGTAACACCATTTCTGAAAGAAAGGATATTTTAATAAAGCCAAGAAACTTTTAAAAAGAGAAAGGAATTCTCTTCAAAAACAAACAAACAAACAAAAGAAGACAAATTAACTCTGAAAAACTTGCTACTTTCTCTGTTTCTCGTTTTTCCACAGGTTGGTGAAAATGTTTATACTAGACTGGCCTGGGCCCATAGAAGGCATTGGGAACCACTGGTTCAGCTTGCAGTGTGATGGATCTGGAAAGTACAGTGAGATCAGCAGCCAGTCTCCTGACTTGACAATTGAAGGAGCCAGTCCTCCAGGTACTCAGTGACTTGTGAGATACCACAAACTAAGGTAGCAATAAAGACCCATCTTAATTTCCATTTCCAATCCAGTGTACCATTGCCACATTTTTACAGTATCATCTCTGATATACTGGATTTGACTCTTCTTGCTTTTTTCTCTTGTGCGTTAAAGGAGGTGTCACAATTTGGATTTTCTGGAAGCAGATGCTGAGATAGTGTTTGGGATATGAGAGATTTTGTAGGGATCAATGCCTGTGAAAACAGAGCAAGAAGCAGGATTGACAAAGGAAGAAGTTGAATCATGACACAGGTCTGAAGCCTCTGCTAATTCATAGGGGCATCTGGAGCATACAATATCCTTTGGAGTTGTCCTTTACTCTTTCCAAATGGTTCAAACTTTGGATCCTTTTTTGTGAAGTTACTGGATGTGGGCAACCCCAGGAAGACATGATTTGGAGCCAAGTGGGTCTCTGCAGCTGAGGTAGACCCTGGAGGAACAGAGAGCTAGAGGGTCTCAGCTGACAATGTCCCCCAAAGCTGGAAACCGAGTCCTTCATTGAAGAGGAATCTGGGCAGAGTTTCTCTGTGTCTGCCACAGGTGACTTGTGATTAGTGTTTAAATGGTTGGAATAAAAAAAAATCAGATTAGTTACTGGATTTTTAAAATCAACTTTTCTAGCTTACTTACAAAGTTCATGTTTAATTTTTCACTCCAAGATTTTTTTATTTTGTAATTGTTTCACCTCCTTTTAAAAATTTCTAGATAATGATTTCAATTCCATTTTTTGCCTTTAGAGACACAAACATAAAGGACACATATAGATCTAATAGTTAATTGAACATATAGAAATTCATCAATAAACACATAAATGAGTAAATTAATGAAAGATTTGCTGCATGCATATTTCTTTACATAGAAACCGAAAGATAGAGTATGATTGCAAACTTACCTGAATTGTAGAGTGATGTATGGATCACTGTATTTGTTAGGATTTTTGAGGAATTATCTTGTGGTTAGCTTTAAAAAAAATGGAGTTATTTTGTCAGAAAGTGTATGTCTTCAAACGCTGCAAACACTGCATTGGAAATGAATTATTGCAAGTAATTCTTTCTTCTACTTAAGTTAATTAGTATACAAACTTAAAAAAGACATATTTGGAATATAAACCTATATGTCTACTTGGTTTATTGGATAATGATCATTTTTAGAATGACTTGATGAAGTAAATTAAGGAGACAGATAAGATCATCCTATAAAGAGAAAATATCAATAGATCATTAAATGTCTATGAGAATGCCATGATAATAAAGTCTCTACTCAGTAGCTCTTTGATGCCAAATATAATAGAAAGTGAGTTTAGATTTAATCAATTATTTTTGATTTGCTGCCATTTTGTATGGTAACTTTACATGATAAATTTTAGTATGCAAAAAGATATGACCCATTAAATATTTGACAACTTTGTAAAAGGAAGTTTAGAGTAAATTTATAAGTTATTATGATTCAAGTCACTCCCATTTTATCATTTATAAAATCAAGACTGAAAATTTGAAGTATCTTTCAAAATATTACGAAGTTATAGATTAGGGTTTGCCAGTCTCCTAAAACTCATCATAAATACTAACGCTTTTAATTTTATCTAAATATGATGGAGTTAGGTCTACCTTATCTCAGAGCACAGTATTATTGCAGTATTAATATTGCTAAACAATAATCAGCAGTAGGATGGTTTTTAGGATATTTTTGGTCTTTCACTCAAACAAGTGGAAAAACAAAAACAAACACTAACTACAAAGGGTCACTGTAGTAGAAGAGCTGACTACATCTAAAAGGTATTTCAGGTTGAAATATTCACAAAGTATATTCCAAACAACAAAAGAAAACCTTATGTCAATAATGCCATTCCTCATGGATGACTTTGCTGATTCAACTCCCATGGCTGGGGCAGAATTGATTCCTCTCTTTCTAGATGACAAAATGCACATTGTGTAATGGAAGGTTGTTGAAAATTGCTGACATTAGGATCTATTGTGTTGTTTTATGATGGAGTTCTAGGCTTTGAAACCAAAATCAAAGAATAGACAAGATTAACAGTACACTATAACTGTAGATTATATCTATCTATTTATCTACATATAGATATATATATATATTTTTATAAAATACTGTTCCTCAAGAATGGGATAGTCTAGGAAAATGTAAGGAACTGGTAATAGTTGTTTAAGAGATATTCATTTAAAACATTTAAACATTCTTGTATTAAGATGTCTAGAACTACTTCTAATCACATACCTCTTTTGCAAGATTGGATTACTTGGTAAAACTCGAACTTTGATTGCCTAATTTGATCTTGAATGTTTAGGAGGAAGGTGAAATTTTAAAAACTGGTAATCCGGGATATGACAGACTTAAATTTTTAGAACATTCACTCAGACAGTGGTCAGGAGGATTGGCAAAGTGAAAGAAGATTAGAGAAAACAGAAACCTCTGCAGTATTCTGATAAGACATCTGGAAAAACAAGTCATTGGTTCACACGTACGCTTTTTTAAAAAGGCCGTGATGTTTGACCAATTAAAATTTACTTAGGACTATTGAAATTTACATATATTCTTAAGTATATATAGGCTTAAAGTCCCTAAACGACCTTCTGGTGTCAGGCTGTCTTGGACTCCAACTGAAATTGTACCCTCCTTTAATTTTTTCCCCTTGTCTTTCCTGCCTCCCCTATTCCATGACTGTTTATTTTTAAATTTTATTTTGAAGTGAACTTTCTGATAAAGCTCTTCCATCAAAATCCTGAGCACAGATATGACTCTGGGAGAAGAGAGCCTAAGACAGAAGAAAGTAACCAGGTTTGGGAGTGAACTTGGACCTTGCGTACAGCAGGGCCTTGGGATTGAATTGTCAGTGTTCTCAGTTTTCAGACTTTGGGGCTTTCTCCCTTTTGTTTTTCAAGACTACTCTAAGGACCAGAAGTTGGTACTAGGGGAGCTGCCTTATAAAGTTAGAGAGAGGACTGCTGTTTAGATAGAGAACAACTTTTTTTTCCTTTCTTGCTTTAAAGCGTAGCTACTCTTCTGTTAGATGGAAGACCCAATGGCATTACAGGAAAAAACAAACAAAAAAACTAGGGAATGCTAGTGGGAAAGCAATTACTCCCACACCTATTGTTTCCTTCCATGTGGGAAAGGTCTCCATCAGGATAACTTTGGGTTATGTGGAAACCATCATTCAATCCTCCCTAGGAGAGAAGGAAACTCTTAACACCAAAGTGAGTTTTTGAAGGAAATATTAGGGGTACCTTCCTCTTTCATTCTTGGGAATGACCTATTTGCAGAGCACATGATTTCTTCTGTGAACCTCTCATCAATAAACTTTAAAGGGGTTCTTGCAAAAACTGCAGTCACCTTCTTCTTAAGCCCTCATTTTCTTTTTGGTTCACTGCTGTTAAGACCAAAGTCACTCAGCTGTTCATTTCAAAGATCATATTGATCTTCCTTCTTTTAATCATCTCCCCATCTGCTTTGTCTGACCTCAGTATCGCTAACACATCACTCTCATCTTCTCTAATTCCCATTCTATCCTCCCATGTGAACGAATGCCTTCTCTGTCTTGGTCTTCCAGTGCAATAACTGCTCTTGTTTTTTATTTATTCACTTAACAACCACTGAGTATGGTCTCAATGGGCCCTCTTCTAATAGTCAGTATGTCACAGAAGCTACGTATTCTGTCCCATAACTTTAGGAAGTGATACAATGATTATTAGAGAATAACTCATTTCTTTATTTTATCTCACCCTTGATTATATCCCTTTTTAAAAAGTCCTGAACTTCTAGCTATTGAACAAATGATAAAACTAAAAAATAGCAGATAAAATTCAAATTTCCATAGTCCTAGCAACAAATGCTTTTTTTCTAGTAGTTTGAAACCAATTAACTCTTTTCCTTTCACTTTATAAGTAAGTATGTTTGTACATTTATATTAATAGTGATTAGGGGAAAATTAAAAAAGTAAAAATATAGCCAGACCAAATGAGAGCAGATGCTGCCCTTATAGGGGTACCATGTTATCTAATGATCTAGTAATAACATGAAATACAAAGGTCTATGGAGTAACTGTGACTCATGATTTTGATTCCGATTTTAACATCTTTTGGATAATAAGCTCTTGAAGGTCAACTGTGATATCTCCACAAATTCTTCTAGAGAGAATCTAACAAGTATATTCAGTAGTGTAGCATATAGAGAATTACTATAATATATATTCTGTTAGCATATACTTCTTTTAATGGAGGAAATTCTTCTCTGCTTAGGGAAAAGACAATACTGATTTGGTAAAAGAGATAACACAGCTCAGGGCCTGAGCTTCGTAGGTTCAAGAGGAGGCATTCTTAGCCTATTTCCTGTTCATGATCTTAATTACTTTGAATTTTATGTTTATGTTGAAGACTTTCAAATTCATTCATTCATTCATTCTTAATTTATGAGCAAGGGACTGACCTAAATATGTTGAAGATGTAGAGGAACGTTCTTAATTTTTTTGACCAGTGAACTCCTACTTTCCTCCCAGAGTTTTGTTCAGTTATTATTTTTTTAAAGATTTTATTTATTTATTTGAAAGAGAGAGTGAGAGGCAGAGGGAGAGGGAGAAGTACACTCCCTGCTGAGCAGGGAGCCCAATATGGGGCTGGATCCCAGGGTGCTGGGATCATGACCTGAGTTGAAGGCAGAAGCTTAACTGACTGAGCCACCCAGGCACCCCCAGTTATTATTTTTTTTTGAAGTCTTCCGGATCCCGCTCCTCTGGGCTAGGAAGTCCACTAGTACTTCATTTGTGCCATGCTAACAACTCTATCATGGTACTCACCTTACTGCAGATTAATTGTCACTCCAGCAACGTCCTCAGGATACTGAGCATCAGTATCCTGGCACTGTCCGTTGTCCCCACAAACATTTACTAAACACTTTCCATTTACCAGGTATCTGAGTTATCTGTTTGCTTTGTAAAAACTACCCAAAAGATACTGGCTTGAAACAATAATCATTCCACCTTATTAGTAGTCTGTAACCCAGGCTGGGGGTAGCTGTTCCTCTTGCCTGCATTGAATTTGGTTGGGGTCAGTTGAAGACTGGGGCCCCAGATGAAGGGCTGAGTGGACTGGACCCCCCCCCAATAATCTCAAGGCCTCTTCCTCTCACCTCTCCACTTATCTTTCCTTTAAGGCAGTTGGACTTCCTACATGATAACTCAGGGATCCTACAGGGTACAGAACTGAATTTGCCAAACCTTAAAACCAAGGGATGAAACTGGCATCGTGATGCTTCCAACATATGTGAATGAATAAGAGAGGGCTTGGCAGGATTTAGAGAGAATGAAGAAAGAGCATGAATATTGGAACCACTAACATACTAGACCAACACAAGCTATTTCTTTCAAGATGCAGTCAGTCTTTCTGCAGACCGCCCATGGTTCTCAGCCCGTTATGGCATCTGCTCCAGGCTCACGTCCTATTCTTGGGTCTTTAAGCCAGGTGGTAGCATGTAAGAGACTCATGAAATATGTCTGTTGGGTCTCAGCAACCCAAGCCCAGGTCTTCTGGATTTGATGACAAGGGAATCGATGGGAAATGATCTGTCTCACACTCTCCCCACCTACAATTTGATGTCTTGTTTGTAGAGAGGGCAAGATAAGCACAGTCAACACTACCTTTCAAAAGGAGGGGGGAGGGGAGCAAGAGGGGTAAAGCAGCAGCACTGTAGCAAGGGCAGGTGGGATGATGAAATCTTATGCATAAAAATGAAATATGTAGATGTATTATATATTAAAAAACTTACACAGTTCCCAGTATGTAAGTCCTCCACAGATGTGTCTTGTCATCATCATTTCACAGATATCTCTGCTTCATAAAATGTAGTATAAAGACTAGAAAGATGCTGGACTCCAGAAAAGCACCGTATGCTGCTCGAATAACATATGATATATATGCATATATGTATGTATGTCTATATCTATGTGCAAATCTGTATATGTATGTGTGTATGTGTGTGCGTATAAATATATATATATATTGTTATTTTTCTATGTACTCATTGATACAAGATAACATTTGGAAACTATCATCACTTGTCTGTATTTGAGAAGGAATGCTTAGAGAGAAGGGGATAAAAGGATACTCAAGATCAGAGCTAAGTGTTAATCTTAAAACTGAAACGTGAGTTGATTTGGATTTTGTATGACAAAATCAGTGTAAAAAGCTATAATTAAGTTTTCCAGGAGATTTAAATCATGCTCAGGGCAGCACCAGGGACTTTGTAATGGTCTACTTTGTTATTAAAAGGGCACAAAATGTAAAATCAGATGTCAGGGTGCTCTCACTGCTGGGAGGATAGTATCCAATTATACTCATCCGTTACTAGGAGGATGTTGTAAAACATCATGTGGTGGTTCTTTGTAAAGTCCAAAGTGACAGTCCTGTCACAGAGTTGTATCCTACCTACCCTTCCAATAAGCAGGGACATATTGAAAAAAGTCAAGAAGAATCGAATCTTTTCAGAAGGCTTGATGAAAATGATAACATATTAGAAGGAAAACTACATCCGCATCAGATGTCAGGACCCCTCTTAGTGTTAAAATGTCTTTTAAAATATATAGTCTGCCCTTGTGTCATTTTCTTGGGTTCTGTCTTTTCTTGGCCTCTCTTGAATCCTATATTTAACTTAGATTTGGATCTTTCTACATTCTTTTTTTTTCCCTTTCTTTCTACATTCTTAAATCAATCTGCAAAGGAGCAAAGTAAAATTGTAAAAAATAACCTTTTCTAAATAATGGAGGAGAACATGAAGTTAAATCATATGGATGTCTGGAAACCTGCAGACCAATGCTTGCTTTTAGGTTACTGGGTTTTTGCCTAAATCTTCTCTTCTGTGTGTCCAAAACAGGATTTCATAATTTCACTGTCTGATCTCAACAACCTACATCCACAATTAGCAGAATCGGACTTTTTCCTAGGTGCTTGCTATTTTAGGCTAGCTTCTTCTGCCAATACAAACCTATCTACTAAGTCATAGAATACAGCCATTATTATTATTATTATTATTATTATTATTATTATATATATTTTTTACTGAGATCTGTGTTTACTTGGGAAACAATTGCTGGTTACCCTTTGGGACATGAGGTCTTGCCTTTCTGATTCTACCTTTTGCTGCCTGCTGCATTATAGACATTGTCTAAAATGACCGTCACAATTCTCTGTCTTGAAATCCCTGCTACCTTATCCCATCAGTTGACTACCTCTGTCAGATTCTGAAACAACTCCATATTTTGGTATCTCTTGGGTGCTGTTTTTGTACCATCTAGATGCCCTTTTATGGAATCAAGACGATTGTTCTTGGTAGTTCTTTGTCCCACCTTGAATAATTGTCTTCACTTCCTATCCTGATCTGGTACAAAGATCAGATAGGCCTTATACCTGAGCTACTCAATTTGTGACATGTGTGATTTCTGTTTTTGTATTTAATGTGCTAGCTAGACCTGTTGAGTGAAAAACCATAGTGATAATCAATGCCTTTATTTTGTTTTGTTTTTCTATTTAAAATATCTCTATAGATGTTAGTCAAAGGAAATGCTGCATTGACTAGTTTAACTGAGCAAGATACGTTCCACATGAAATGACTGAGATTTTATAGGAAATTCTTTTAAAAAATAGAATTAATCAATGATGCTAATCAGAGCAAAAGAAAACAAATATGGGCAATTGAAACCCAGAGGTAATCTGCATACTCTGCCTTTAGTAAATAGCATGGTTTTCTTCCTTCCTTCTTTTCTTTCTTTTCTCTTAACACTGACTATACCAGAGTGACTAATGCATCCTCAAATGGGCTGATAGGAATTTTTCATCTTGTCTTTCCCATTATTTGATAAAAAGAATAGTGAACAAAAATCACCAGCAGAAGGTGGGAATGGGGTAGGGTAGGTGGGTAGCAATATTCCCGGATAAGCAAGAACTGACTCTCTTTTGTTTCTGCCGGCATTACCCTGAGATGGTTGACAGAGGAGACAGCAACCCAGTAACCAGACTTGAACACTAGAAAGGGAGCAGGAACCTGCCCTACAGTTTACAGCAGGACAAATTCTTTACCTGTTGCAACAGGAAAGTCAGACCTAATCCTCTAATCCAATGAATCCCACAGGTGAGTCCTGCTTCTTAGACTAAGACTGATGTTTTCTTTGGACAGAAGACGTACAGGACATATACTTGACCAGGGATGACTGACTGTGTTTTTCAAAAAGCTCAAAGCATTATCATCAGTGAGCCTTGCCATTGGAAGAGTAATGGTAAGAGGCAAAGTCTGTTTTCTCTCCCTTTGAATGTGAGCAGGTTGAATGCTCTGGCAATGGAGTACAGCAGGAGGGATGCTGTGTGTCTTATGATACAGTTTCAACCTGGCTCTCTCTTTCCGTGCGGCGTCCTTGGGACCCAAACCTCATTATTTTGAGGAAGCCCAGGCAACATGAAGGTGCCATAGAAAGGTGTTCAGGATGACAGTTCCAGCTAATCTCTGCCTCCCACCAGCATCCTGTGTTAAACTGAGCCTTTGTACTATGATTCCAGCCCCAAGCTTTGAGACTGCAGCAAGTCTGAGACATCCTGGACATCCTATGGCAGAGATAATTCATTCCTAGTATGTCCTGTCTGAATTCTTGACTCAAAGAATTCATGAGGATAACAAATGGTGGTTTCATGCATTGAGTTTCGGCATATTCTGCTTTGCAGTGTTAATAACTGAAACAACATGTATTAGATGGCTGTTTTTAAAAAGATTTTATTTATTTATTTGACAGACAGAGATCACAAGTAGGCAGAGAGGCAGGCAGAGACAGGAGGAAGCAGGCTCCCCGCTGAGCAGAGAGCCTGATCCCAGGACCCTGAGATCATGACCTGAGCCAAAGGCAGAGGCTTAACCCACTGAGCCACCCAGGCACCCTAGATGGCTGCTTCTTAAAGTAGCATAATTAGTCTCAGCATATGCCCCTGTAGTATATGTAATTGGAATATAGGAATGAAACAAAAAGAAACAAGCCATATTTTCTCTTCTTTCCTCTAACTAGAAAACCAAATAGACTTTCAAAAGTTCAGTTAAGGCTTTTGTGTTTTATATTACAAGTTGAAAGTTCTTAGCTATTCTGAAATTGATAAATTTAGCTTTATAAATTTCTTCAAGGCAAATTCAAAAGACAAATTATTAACTGAGGGTAAAACATGTGCAGCTCACTTCACATAACGTTAATTTCTTTGATTTATAGTGCTCCTACAAATCAATAAGAAACAACAACTTGATAGGAAACCTGGGAACAAATATGTCCATAAAACTAACAGAAGAGGAGCTTGAACTTGCAAAGAGATTAAATCTCACTTATAATAAAAGAAATGCAAACTAAAAGGAGATACTGGGATTTTTTTCCCCTGTATCAGATTGGGAGAGATAAAAAGCTTGGTAAATGTTGTAAAAGTTTGGAGAAATAAGCATTCTTACAGTGTGCAGGGCTGTTCACACTAAAATAGTTTCACAAACACTCACATGCATACATATACACACAGTACATGAATTAGGCTATTCACTGTAACACTGGTTGTAATGGCAAAAGATTGAGAACAACCAAAATATTCCTCAATTAGGATTTGGTTTTATAAATTATGGTCTGTCCCTATGATGGAAGAGTATGTATCCAAATTTAAAAGCTAATGAGAAAGTTTTTATTTACTGGTCAAGTGATATACAAAATATCAGAATTAAGTAAAAAAGGCAAGCTGTGACAACTTGTTTTGGTTTTTAATAGAATAAAATATTCTATTTTATTCTGTATAAAATAAAAGTTTTGAAAACGTGCTATGTATATTTTTTAGACATATATATATATATACACACACACATATATATATATATATATATACTCTACATATATATATTTGCCTATACTACATATATGCATGTGTTTGTGTGTGTGTGTGTGTATGTGTGTGTATGCATAAGTATTTGTTTATATACTCATGAAATATCCATGGGAGGATATATAGGATCTGTTAATATTGGTTGCTTTTTTAAAACATATTTTATTTATTTATTTGTTTGTCAGAGAGAGAAAGAGAAAGAGAGCACAAGCAGGCAGAGTGGCAGGCAGAGGCAGAGAGAGAAACAGACTCCCAATGCGGGACTGGATCCCAGGACCTTGGGATCATGACCTGAGCAGAAGGTAGCAGCTTAACAGACTGAACCACCCAGCCGTCCCAATATTGGTTGCTTTTGAAGAGGGGAACTAAATAACTGGAAGAAAATGTAAAAGGGAGAATTTTCATCATTTTACCTTTTTGTAGCTCTTGTAACATATGAATATATTATTTATTTTAAAATAAATAAAATAAAATATTAAAACATAATTCTGGTCCTCCTGTGTTCTAATAATTTTCCTTATGTATTTGTTATCCCCTCCCTGACCAGGAGCATCTAGAATTTATTCCTTTTATTTCCCTAGTGCTGGCTGACCTCAGTGCTTAGCACAGAGCAGGCAATCATGTATTTATGGAAGGAAGGCAAAGGAGACCTCCGGTAAGAAGGATGGCATAGCCCAATCTGCTGTGCCAAAGGGAAGTTGAGGACTTGGTGGTGAAATTCCACTTGGCAGGCTTTGGGAAGACCTGCTGTTTAAGCTGGTCCTCCAAGCAAGGAAGAGAGCAATGCACGTAGGACTTGGGATGAGGCAGGAGGGTGATGGGGACATAAGAGCAAAGAATGTCTTTTGGAAAATTTGAGTAGACTGGAGTAACTGAAGCCAGCTTGCTAGAAGGGGAGAGAGTGTGTAGTTAAGAGGAAAGATCGAGGATGAGCTTCGTTTTGTGAGTATAAAAAAGCAACATCAGTTGTTTATCTGGTTAGTGCAAAGGCCCTGGCCGTCAAAACAAATCTGGATGTGTTTTAAATGATTTTAAATGATTGATGACTAATTGAATCAGGCGGTTGCTGCCTACTATAATTCGCTATCACTTCACTAACCAAGCTACCATATGTGGCCGCATGACAGATGCTAGCTGCTTAGAATAGGGAAATGTAATTCAAGGAAACAATTTTTAATGCTATAGTGCAGATTTAAAAGCCACTCTGTCAGCCTCTAAAGATAAAAAATGGATATATTCATCTGAGATTTCTAAGTAGATGAATTCAGTTTATATTTACATTTTGAAAACACATCTCTTTCTATACACACAAATTAGCATTTATAACATTAACATCTGGTGTTTATACAGAGTAGACAATACCCCACCTTGCAGTTGTCACCCAAAAGTTCATTTATGAGTTTGTTATTTTCCTGTAGAAATAATGTAACTGGTACTCCAGATTATCAGGCCAATTTGCAAAAAATTAAGCATCGTATACCTGAAGTTTTATTTGGAAGATATTTTTTTATTTTTTATTTTTTTAAAAGATTTTATTTATTTATTTGACAGACAGAAATCACAAGTAGGCAGAAAGGCAGGCAGAGAAAGAGGAAGGGAAGCAAGCTCCCTGCCGAGCAGAGAGCCTGATGTGGGGCTCGATCCCAAGACCCCGAGATCATGACCTGAGCTGAAGGCAGAGGCTTTAACCCACTGAGCCACCCAAGCGCCCCAGAAGATATTCTTTTAACTCTGTATCACTATTATTTACCATTTTGTGTGTCTGAGAAAATACATTGCAACAGGAACTTATTATTGTATCACAATAGCAAGAGAGAAAAGTATTAGACTCTGGGCATGAGTACATTTTTAATCCTCTGTGGTTTCTACCTCTCTACTGTGCACAGTGAAGATTCTAATCCAGTAACATTGCTCCAAGGGTTCACATATTATGAATAACAAAGGGCAACTGCCTATGAACTTTCACATCATAAAGTCTGGTATGTGAACTCAACCTCTGCAACTGATTTGCCATGTCCCTTGAGAAGTTAGTCCATTTCTCTCTACCTAGGTGTTCACCTGTAAAATGGAGTTAAACCTATCGACTTCACTGGTCTTTGTGAGTATGAGATGTGGTAAGATACACATTAAGCAGAGGCAAAATAATATTGTGTTAGGATGTGGGTGCTTTTAGTTAGGCTACCTAGGTTCAAATATTTGATCGGTATGGATCTTCATGATTGACCTTAGACTAGGAATTCAACCTAGTGGCTCTAGAGAGCCACTAATTTAAAATTATTATTAAATCATTTAAAAATTTAAAATGTTGTGCTTTTATGAGAATCACCCCCTGGACGCCTTAAAAACTCCTACTGCATGGCTCCACCTCACAGCAGTTAAATAAGAAATTCTGGGGCTACGACTATTTTTGCCCCCTCTTTCCCAGCAAAATCAGTCAAGTTTTGCTGTCTGTTCATCATTTGTAAAGTGGGGAAATTTAAAATTCCTGTCTCTCAGGGGAGTTATAGAGAACTGAAAAAATTAATTCTGGTAAGGCATTTAACACAGTGCCTGGCGCATAATGTAGTACCTGATAATGGTTTTACTTTTCTCCTATAAAATGACTATGACCTTGAATTTTTCAACACATCCATGCTTTTTAGAAAGTGGAGTGCTGGTGTACTGTTTCTGTTCCCTCCCGCGCTTCGTTTGTGTTCCCTGTGCCCTAGATCGTCTGTCACAGCTTGCTGGTGTAAATAGAATTGTGGAGTGTGGGAAAACGATGAACACTTCGATTCCCAAACTTGATCTCCCTGTAAATGGTCCTGTGATATTGGGCAAGGTTTTATTTATTTATTTATTTATTTAAAATATTTTATTTATTTATTTGGCAGACAGAGATCACAAGTAGGCAGAGAGGCAGGCAGAGAGAGAGGGGGAAGCAGACTCCCTGCTGAACAGAAAGCCCAATGCAGGGCTCGATCCCAGGACCCTGGGATCATGACCTGAACCGAAGTAGAGGCTTTAACCCACTGAGCCACCCAGGGGCCCGGGGCAAGGTTTTAAATCTGTCTGTGCCAGCTTACTCTACATTTTCCATGGATAGGCCCTAGCTCACTAAATACTTGCACTACTGGCCGCAGGGAGCCAGGGCAAATAAATACTCCTGGGCCTTCCTGGGCTTTCCTGACAATGACTGCTGTTCTCTGGAAGGCAAATGAGAAGACAGGGACATGTATTTTTGTGACAGCAGCCCAAACTGACTAAGACAGAAATTGGTAGTGAAGGATGAGGTCCTGCCATCGCAAATACCTGAGAACTGGGACAGCTTTGGAGCTGGGAAACAGGTGGTGGCCAGAAGAGTTGGGAGGTGCCTGCTAGAAGCCAAGATTATTGTGAAGGGACTTTTAAAGGCCATTCTGGTGAGAGCTCAGAAAGGAGAAAGTTCCCGTCTTCTTAGAGAATGCCTTAGCAATCAAGAACAGAATGCTGATAGGAATAAGGATACTAAAGGTCATTCTGATGAGGCTTCAGCCAGAAATAAGGAACATGCTACTTGAAATTGGAGGCAAGATCTTCATTATAAAACAGCAAGATCTTGGCTGAATTGTGTTCATGTCCTAGTGTTCTGTGGAAATTAAAACCACATTGAGATACCACCTCACACCAGTTAGAATGGCCGAAATCAGCAAGACAGAAAACAACGTGTGTTGGAGAGGATGTGGAGAAAGGGGAACCCTCTTACACTGTTGGTGGGAATGCAAGTTGGTGCAGCCACTCTGGAGAACAGTGTGGAGGTTCCTCAAGAAGTTAAAAATAGAGCTTCCCTATGACCCTGCAGTTGCGCTACTGGGTATTTACCCCAAAGATACAGATGTGATGAAAAGAAGGGCCATCTGTACCCCAATGTTTATAGCAGCAATGGCCACGGTTGCCAAACTATGGAAAGAACCAAGATGCCCTTCAACAGACGAATGGATAAAGAAGATGTGGTCCATATACACTATGGAGTATTATGCCTCCATCAGAAAGGATGATTACCCGACTTTTGTAGCAACATGGACGGGACTGGCAGAGATTAAGCTGAGTGAAATAAGTCAAGCAGAGAGAGTCAATTATCATGTGGTTTCACTTATTTGCGGAGCATAACAAATAACACGGAGGACATGGGGAGATGGACAGAAGGGAGTTGAGGGAAATTGGGGGGGAGATGAACCATGAGAGACTATGGACTCTGAAAAATAACCTGAGGGTTTTGAAGGGGCGGGGGGTGGGAGGTTGGGGGAGCCTGGTGGTGGGTATTGTGGAGGGCACGCATTGCATGGAGCACTGGGTATTGTGTAAAACTATGAATTCTGTTATGCTGAAAAGAAATAAAAAAAAATATTAAAAAAAAAAAAAAAGAAGTGAAGCATTCTGACCAGACAATAAAATGGCAGCTCTTAAATGTTACAGTCCAGAGACAGGAGACTAAATTATAGAGCCATAGCACATTGAAGAAGCATGTGTACTTATTCCTGATCTCATAAAGATGTGCTCCCCCAGACATGGATTCTATTCACATGACCTGCTTTGGAACTCTGAGCTAGAGGGCATGTGTAATATTCCAACCTTAAAATATTACTTTTGATCGAGGTATTGTTCCATGAAACAGTATTAAGATACATTGGCTTCAGAAAAAAAATATCCCAGGCTATAGTTTATTACCCTGAAGAGAAAATTATACATAACATTGGATATACATGGGCTGAAGAAGGGAGAGCTCAGGAGACACCCAATTAATGACTGCATTCAAAGATTAAATTAAGCTCAGAGATTTGGGGAAGTAAGAATTGGTAAAATTTTTGTTTTTATTTTGGGAAATGTTTTAAGGGACAGAAAATACATAGAATATTGATATAAATGTCACCTACCACTATCCAGAATTGAAAACCATAAATATGTTTTCATATTTCATTTTTTTAAAATTAAAGAAATCCCATATTACAAAGTTGAAGTTGAATATGAACTTTGTATCTAAAGGGAGTAAAGCAGGCTAAGGATCAAAGATTTAAGGTTGAGCATATTAAGTTGGAACATAGGGAGACCAATTGTCAATGGGTGGTAAAGAAGGGAAGGAGGATGATTACAGAGGGTAAAGTGGGTATGTGGGAGCTAGAGTGGGAGTTACAAACTCTAACTTTCAGAAGCCAGAAATATCATGTAGATAAGTAAAGCTGGTTTAGTGTAAATTGATATGAGGGTGAGGGTGTTGGCAAACTTCAGATTACATGGCTCTTCTAGAGGAGGAGGAGGAGGAGGAGGAGGAGAAGAAGAAGAAGAAGGAGGAGAAGAAGAAGAAGGGGAAGAAGAAAGAGGAGGAGGAGGAGGGGGAGGAGGAGAAGGGGGAGGAGGAGGAGGAGCAGGAGGAGAAGGGGGAGGAGGATGTGCTAGAGGAGGAGGGGGAGGAGGAGGAAGAAGGGAGTAGGAAGGAAGGGGGAAGTAGGGGATAAGGAGAAACAGGGAGGAAACAAAATAAACTAAGTCAATGCAGAGCTTACTCTTGGATGTCCTGTTTAGAATCTCTGGTCAAGGCAGAGAATAGAGTGAAGGGGGAAAAGGAAGCAAGAAGAGACACCAAGCAGGGCGTTATTGACATTTATGGTCCATTTATGGACAAAGTTGAGTCTCTCTGTAGCTTCATCTAAACTTAGAATGTAGAAATCATGAGAAAAATCTGGTGGGTATGAGTCTTTCTCACTACTTCAGTAGTGAATGCTACTTCAGTTGGCTGGGAACTGGGCCTTTCAGGAATGGGTCGACAGCACCATTACACTTTGAAAGTCAAGAAGGAGTTTCAGGGCCAGAGTGTTACTAAAGAAAGGGGAACTTGAACAGTTTCTCACTGATAGGATCCAAGATATCCTGCAACGTTGGCCCACTAGGTACGTGGGAAAGTGTGCAAGGAGGAAACAAGAGGAGAAAGGGAAAGAACGAGAGAGAGAGAGAGCTAGTTGACAAAGGCGAAAAGGACCCCAAGGCAAAGTTCTTGTCTTTAATATAACCCAAAATATGGGGCTTCATGAAGAAAGATCATTGGATATTTTGTCAAGATGCATCAGTTAGTATTCAGGGCCCTGTAACTCTCCAGATGTGTGTTTTGGGGCTAGTTATTTAAGCTCCCTGAGTCTCATTTTTTTTAATGCTTACAATAACATCATAAACATCTCATGAACTTACTGTGAATATTCATTAAGATAATATGTATGAAATAGCTCTATAAACTCTAAAGTGCTATAAAAGAATGTAGTAGCATTATACTCTACTCTGTGTAAACATCATCTCAGCGTATGTACTCTTGGGGACTGGTCAGCTGGGTCAGCTGCCCAGACAGAGAAAGAAAATGGATTTTTGTTACCATCTCCTGATGTACCACTTTCTGGGTACACAAACAGGAAATACTCTCAGTGTTAGCAAAAAATATGTGCATGAGCAGCAGAAGACCATATATCCAGACCCTCTGTGGTTTACAATTGAAAACTGAATATTGGGGATTAATGAGGACTCTGCAAGGGGCCTGTGTTGATCATAACTTTTCCTTCAACATTTGCAATTATACTAATTCCCAGAAGAATTCAAATATTTAGTATAAAAAATTATCCATGCTGTTAGAGTTGCATTCAAACTGAAGTATGGCAGTTACAATTTTTCCCCCTAGAATTAAATTGTCTGCTAGCTCTGTCATCTGGGAGCTTCTGCATTATGCTTCACTTTCATCATAATCATTTGTGGCAGCCTAAAATATCTTTTTCTCCACATGTCAGGAAGCTTAAATTTTTACATTTACAGATTTATTCTTCAAGAATCTTCAGTTAGTATATACATACATATATCACGAAGGAGAGTAATATATCAAGTCATTATAAATTGTTAAAACTTTGACGTGAATTTATTCATCATAATCATTAGATTATTTGGCAATGGACTATGTGTAGTAGGATCAGTAGCTGGATCATATTGCCCTACCCTTGATCCTAACTCCCTAAGTATCCTTCAAGTCTCTCTGAATCTTTCCATCCTCAGTGCTCCCATGTTCTTTTTCTTGCACAATATCCTTCTAACCAGGCTTTCAGGACAAGGTCTAGTGTTTTCAAACATCAGCAGGGTTAAGAATTATCTTGGGGTGCCTGCTAAAATGCAGAGTCTCAACAAACCTCTCAACAGATGCAGAAAAGCATTTGACAAAGTACAGTATCTGCTCTTGATAAAAACCCTCAAAAAAGTAGGGATAAGGGAACATATCTCAACAACATAAAGGCCATATAGGAGAGACCCACACCTAATATCATCCTCAGTGGGGAAAAATTGAGAGCTTTTTCTCTACGGTCAAGAACAAGACAGGGATGTTGACTCTCACCATTGTTATTTAATAGTGCTGGAAGTCTTAGCCTTAGCAATCATATAACAAAAAGAAATAAAAAGCATCCAAATCAGCAAGAAGGAAGTCTAACTTTCACTACTTGCAGACGATGTGATACTCTATATAGAAAATCTGAAAGACCACCAAAAAATTTCTGGAACTGATACATGAATTCAGAAAAGTCACAGGATAAAAAAATCAATGTACAGAAACAGTGGCATTTCTATACACCAATAATGAAGAAGCAGAAAGAGAAATCAAGGAATCCCATTTACAATTGCTCCAAAGACCATAAGATACCTAGGAATAAATGTAAACAAAGGGGTAAAATTTCTGCACTCTTTTAAAACTATAGAATAGTTAATAAAGCAATTAAAGAAGACACAAAGAAATAGGAAAACATCCCATACTCATGGATTGGAAGAACAAATATTGTTAAAATATCTACTACTCAAAGCAATCTATACATTTAATATAGTCTCTATCAAAATACCACTGCATTTTTCACAGAGCTAGAATAAACAATCCCAAAATTTGTAGGGAACCACAAAAGACCCCAACTAGCCAAAGCACCCATGGAAAAGGAAAGCAAAGTTGAAGTTATCACAATCTCGCAGTTCAAACTATATTACAAAGCTGTAGTTATCAAGACGGTATAGTATTGGAACAAAAACAGACACATAGATCAATGGAGTAGGATAGAAAATCCAGAAAGGGACCCACAACTATATGGTCAACTAGTTTTCAACAAAGCAGAAAAGAATATCCAATGGAAAAAAGACAGTCCCCTCTACAAATGGTATTGGGAAAACTGGACAGTAACATGTAGAAGAATGAAACTGGGCAACTTTCTCATACCATACAAAAAATAAATTCAAAATGGATGGAAGAACTAAATGTAAGACAGGAAAACTTTAAAGTCCTAGAGGAGAACACAGGCAGTAACTGTTTTGACATTGGCCATAGCAACTTCTTATTAGACACATCCCTGAGGCAAGAGAAAGAAAAGCCAAAAAGAGGGACTTCATCAAGACTAAAAGCTTCTGCACAGTGAAGGAAGCAGTCAACAAAACTAAAAGGCAACTTATGGAATGGGAGAAAATATTTGCAAATGACTTATCCGATAAAGGGTTAGTATCCAAAACCTATAAAGAGCTTATCAAATTTAACACCCAAAACCCAAATAATCCAGTTAAGAAATGGGCAGAAGACACAAATAGATATTTTTTCCAAAGAAGACATTGAGATGGCTAATAGACACACGAGAAAACGTGCAACACCATTCATTATCAGGGAAATACAAATCAAAACCATATTGAGATACCACCTCACACCTGTCAGAATGGCTAAAATTAACAATGCAAGAGACAATAGATATTGGCAAGGATGTGGAGTAAAGAGACCACTCTTACACTGTTAGTGGGAATGCAAATGGTACAGCCCCCTCTGGAACACAGTATGGAGGTTTCTCAAAAGGTTAAAAAAGATCTACCCTGTGATTCATCAATTGCACTACTAGGTATTTATAAAACGCATACAAAAATACTGATTTGTGGGTTTTTTTTCTTCTCGACCCCCCCCACAGCCCCCTGCCCTGCCTCTCAAATTCCTCCTATCAGAGAGAGCATATAATTGTTTTTCTCTGATTGACTTATTTCACTCAACATATTACCCTTTAGTTCCATCCATGTCATTGCAAATGGCAAGAATTCATTTCTTTTGATAGCTGGATAGTATTCCATTGTATATATATACCACATCTTCTTTACCCATTCACCTGTTGATGGACATCTAGGTTCTTTCCATAGTTTCCATACCATTGCTGCTATAAACATTCGAGTGCATGTGCCACTTTGGATCACTACATTTGTATCTTTAGGGTAAATACCCAGTAGTGTGATTGCTGGGTTGTAGGGTACCTTTGTTTTCAACTTTTTGAGGAACCTCCATACTGTTTTCCAGAGTGGCTGCACCAGATTGCATTCCCACCAGCAGTGTAGGAGGGTTCCCCTTCCACATCCTTGCCAACATCTGTCGTTTCCTGATTTGTTAATTTTAGCCAATCTGACTGGTGTGAGGTGTTATCTCATTGTGGTTTTGATTTGTATTTCCCTGATGCCGAGTGATGTGGAGCACTTTTTCATGTGTCTCTCAGCCATCTGGATGTCTTCTTTGCAGAAATATCTGTTCATGTCCTCTGCCCATTTCTTGATTGGATTATTGGTTCTTTGGGTGTTGAGTTTGATAAGTTCTTTATAGATTTTGGATACTAGGTCCCCCCCTTTTAAAAAGATTTTATTTATTTATTTGACAGGCAAAGATCACAAGTAGGCAGAAAGGCAGGCAGAGAGAGGGGGGGAAGCAGGCTCCCTGCTGAGCAGAGAGCCCAATGTGGGGCTCAATCCCAGGACCCCAAGATCATGACCTGAGCCGAAGGCAGAGGCTTAACCCACTGAGCCACCCAGGTGCCCCTGGATACTAGCCCTTTATCTGATATGTCATTTGCGAATATCTTCCCCCATTCTGTCAGTTGTCTTTTGGTTTTTTTGACATTTTCCTTTGCTGTGCAAAAGCTTTTGATCTTGATGAAGTCCCAATAGTTTATTTTTGCCCTTGCTTTCCTTGTCTTTGTTGATGTGTCTGGGAAGAAGTTGCTATGGCTGAGGTCCAAGAGGTTGCTGCTTGTGTTCTCCTCAAGGATTTTGATAGATTCCTATCTCATATTGAGGTTTTTCATCCATTTTTATTTATTTATTTATTTATTTATTTATTTTTAATTTTTGAGTCTATTTTTGTGTTTGGTGTATGAAACAAGATGGGACTGGGATAGAGACAAACCATAAGAGATTCTTAATCTCACAAAACAAACTGAGAGTTGCTGGGGGCTGGGGGTGTAGGAATACGGTGGCTGGGTTATGGACATTGGGGAGGGTATGTGCTATAGTGAGCGCTGTGAAATGTGTAAGCCTGACGATTCACAGACCTGTACCCCTGGGGCAAATAATACATTATATGTTAATAAAAATAATTAAAAAAATACTGATTTGAAGGTATGCCTGAACCTTGACATTTACAACAGAATTATCAACTATAGCCAAACTGTGGAAAGAGCCCAAATGCCTATCAACTGATGAATAGATAAAGAAAAAGTGGTATATATATATATATATATATATATATATATATATATATACAATAAAGTATTATTCAGCCATTAAGAAGAATGAAATCTTGCCATTTGGTGTGATGTGGATGGATCTAGAGGGTATGATGGTAAGCAAAATAAGTCAAAGAAAGACAAATATATGATATCATTTGTATGTGGAATTTAAGAAACAAAATGGATGAACATGGGGAAAAGGAAAAAAAAAAAAGAGAGGAGCAAACCATTAAAGAGACTCTTAACTATAGATAACAAAGTAATGATTGCTGGAGGGGAGGTAGGTGGGGGATGGGCTGAATGGGTGATGGGGACAAAGGAGGGCACTTGTGATGAGCACTAGGTGTTGCATGTAAGTGGTGAATCACTAAGTTCTATTCCTGAAACCAGCATTATACTGTATGTTAACTAATTGGAATTTAAACAAAATCTTGAAATATTAAAAAAAAAGCTCATTTGGAGACAATTGTTGGGGAAAAAATGAAGTCAGCCAATTAATATAAAAAAATGCAAAATCTCCTATTCCACCTCCCAAAATTCTGAATTATTGAGCATGGGTCTGGGATCCGGGAATTTCTTCATGACAAGATTTCCAGGTAATTTAGATGCAAGGGGTCATGGATCATATTTTGAAAATCACTTTCCTTAATTACCTAATCAAAAGTATCTGTTCCTCTTATCAACCTTTTCTTTGTTAGAGAAGTTCATCAAGAAGACATGACAGTCAATTGACCCTCAAGTGGGGTGCAGACAACTGGAAAGGTTCCCCACCCTCTCACTTGTTCTTGGGTATGTGTTCTGTTTGTCTTCCCTGCTCCCACAGGCTGCTCCAAAGACACAGCCCTGAGATAGAAATCTGGTGTTAAGGCTATCTGGATTACAGGCATGCCTACACCCATAAAACCTTTATACAGATTTTTAAGATTCTCGTGGGTGGATGGGGAGATTTACTCATCTGTGGCCCCCAATACTAGCCTTGTATGTAAGTTCCTTTGGTGATTAAAACTGCCATCCATCCATCTGGAGTAGCCCATCTCTTTCTTCTGCTTCTCCTTGTCCTGCATGTACAGGGGATATTTTATGAGCCAACACCCTTGCTAAAGTTATTTTTATTACAACACCCAGTTTATCTTTCAGGAAACGCTGAACAGGTAGACTTTCTCCCTTTAGAATTTAAGTTCCCTGAGAGCAGAGCCTTGTCTTTATTCATCCCTGTATCTCTGACTTTTAGTCTAGGGCCTGACTCATACTGACAATAATACAATAAGTATTTTATGAATGAAAATTATGAACGAATTTTTGAATAAGCAAGACTTTGATTATACCTGTTCTTTGGTACCTTCTTTCCCACTGTTTTCAGAGTTAATTTTCAGAATGACACTTCTGATCTTATTGTTCTCTCCCTTAAAGGTTCTATTGTCTCTGGAGCATTTACAGGAAAAAATGCAAATTCCTTAACACAAAAGGACTTTCCCAATCTCACCCAAAACTGCCCTATATCTTCATTTAGCATGACTGTCCTCAATATATGCTCTTCTTTAATTCTATTGTTCTTCAAAAGTTCCCAGTTTTTTTTTTAATTTTTAATTTTTTAATAAACATAATGTATTATTAGCCCCAGGGGTACAGGTCTGTGAATCGCCAGGTTTACACACTTCACAGCACTCACCATAGCAATACCCTCCCCAATGTCCATAACCCCACCACCCTCTCCCGAAGCCCCTCCCCCCAGCAACCCTCAGTTTGTTTTATGAGATTAAGAGTCTCTTATGGTTTGACTCCCTCCTGATCCCATCCTGTTTCATTTATTCTTTTCCTACCCCCAAACCCCTCATGTTGCATCTCCACTTCCTCATATCAGGGAGATCATATGATAGTTGTCTTTCTCCGATTGACTTATTTCACTAAGCATGATACCCTCTAGTTCCATCCACATTGTCACAAATGGCAGGATTTCATTTCTTTTGATGGCTGCATAGTATTCCACTGTATATATATACCACTTCTTTATCAATTCATCTGTTGATGGACATCTAGGTTCTTTCCATAGTTTGGCTATTGTGGACATTGCTGCTATAAACATTCGGGTGCATGTGCCCCTTCGGATCACTACGTTTGTATCTTTAGGGTAAATACCCAGTAGTGCAATTGCTGGGTCATAGGGTAGCTCTATTTTCAACTTTTTGAGGAACCTCCATGCTATTTTCCAGAGTGGTTTCACCAGCTTGCATTCCCACCAACAAAAGTTCCCAGCTTTTATTTCACAAGCCTATGCTTTGCCCCCTGCTATTTTCTTGCTTGAATGCACTTCGTCTGCTTTCCCTTTCCCAAAACCCTTGATTGAGTTCCTATTTTACATTTCACCTCCTCTGTGAAGTCTGTTCTATTTCTTTGAGAGAGAGGAAGTTATTTATCTATTTGTTTTTGGTGCTCTCCCTTTATGTTTCCCCGAGATTATTAAGGTCTTTCTTACATTATTTTGTGTCTCTCATCTTTGTATCCCAAGGGCTTAGGACAGTATCTTTCACATGAAAATAATGAATTATCCTTTACAGATGAATTTATAAATTAGACTTTTTTTCCCCCCTGAACTGGGAATGATGTTAAGGAAAGTCAGATAGCTTGATCAAACCTTATTACTAGTCTGGGATAACATGGGATCACAGAGAAACAGGAAGGGGAAGGGCCAGGAATACCCCAAAATGCTAGAGTTTTTTGTTTTTTTTTTTCTATTTGGTTAGTTGAGGGCTGAAAAGGTAAGTGTTGAGCAGGAAGGAAAGGTTGGATTTATTAGGACACTGAAATGGCTCAATCCATACATTATGGTGAGGGGAACTTCAAGAGTCTCAGTAAACTTTCAGGAGTAACTTTAATCACATAATATCCATTATAATCTGTTCAATTATCCATTCATCAAGCCACTTATGAAAATTTTCCATTCCTTGTCTAATTGTCTACTAGGCTAGGAAAACACTAGCAAAAGAAGGTGATAAACATATCAAAACACAGATATATGCTCAAGAAATAGAGACATCAAGTATTTCTGATGGTGGGGTAAAAAAAGTTTGTGTAACAGTTTTACAGCTAAGTTTCTACTAAGACATAATGATATAGGAAATGTGACACTTCACAATGAGGCCCCAGATCACCAAGGGAATTATATACAAAGGAGATGGGGAAGAACTTGCACTATGTCTTTTGATTTCATCACTTGTTTGTGGTATACAAAATTGTTCAGAGAGTGAGGAATAAAGGTTTTATCAACAGGTTTCTTTGGAGAAAGTTTTTGCCTGATGTGTTTCTTCTTTCCTTCAAGCTTACTGAAGAGGGCTTCCCTGGACCACTCAGAGGTAGTGAAGAATGTTGCATATATTGGGTGAAAAAATGGCTCATGCCTAGTTCATGTTGGAAGAAGATAAAATGACCCAAGAGGGCAGAATAGATAATGTGCTCTTCAGGAATTTGTTGGCGCAATGCGAGAGAGCTCTCTTAGGACTATTTAACTCTAACCCAAGAGATCTTCTGCTGTGGATTAGTGGATTTCAAGGATAATGTCCCTGTGGGATAGAACCTCTGGGAAACTAGAGTTTGAGAGCAGATGTCTGTGCATCTAAAGGAAAACATGCATTTCCCATGTCAAGAAGCTGTGATGGAAGTTCCCCAAGCATGGGAATGTCCCAGGATCACACAAAGCTGCCCAGGAGAAGGTAAGTCACAAACATCCATTATCTAGAGCATCCCAACTCAAAAGATAACGGCATCCTTTATGAAAATGTGCCTTTCCCCCAATCATTAAGAGGAGAGCAGAAAAGTTTACATAAGCAAACTGCAGAGAGAATGAATGGGTAAGGGCAGAAAAAGGAAAAACTGATTACATACTCCTTGCTGGACTAGAAGTTTTATTTGCTAAAGATCCCAAGTCAGGGGAGGGAGAGAAGATTTACTGCTAAATGAAGTTTAGTGCTAAATTAAATGTAAGGACCTGTTTAGAATTGAGCTACTAATTACAAATTGAGTTATCTGTGTTTGTGAGTTAAAAGCGATTGTGAGCCTCAAAGTAGTCTCAGTGTATAGGTCAACGGGCAGTTTTTATCTTAGGGTAGGGAAGTATCAATGAATAACATTGAAAGTGGCAGAAAGATATAAAGCAAGGAAATAAATAAGTAAATAGGTAAATAAATAAAGAAATTAATAAATACATTGGGCTTCTGATTCTTGCGTAACATCAGTTGTATAAGAGCAGTTAGAGCCCAGATGTCTGTACACAGGGAGTCTTCTTCTTCACCTGGATGGAGATGGGAGTTTTGTTCTCTGAGAAGTAAAACCTGATTATCTCTGGGATCCAGATCCCAAGCAAAGTTGCCAACTCATTGTCTTCACCATGAGTTGCCATAGTGAAAACAGCAGGATTACAGGGAAGTCTGAATACGGAATGATGAGGACCTATCCCCTTTCCCTCTTGGTTTAGCGAATTCTGGCATCAGTGAGGATGAGACTATATTTCACTTTAGAGAAAACAGGCAGTCCAAGGGAAAGACCAACATACAGATAATAGAGCCATATTATGGCTTTTAATGAAGCCTAGCACTTAGCTCTATGATTTCTCTCTCCATGCACACAAAATTTCTGGTGAGTTTATTCCTGCTTTGCTGTTAAACAGGAAGAGCAATCCAAGGGTCATCCAAGAAAGTCCGTATTGTGAAAGACAGAGAGTAAAGTGAATGAGGAGGAAACAGACGATGCAGGGGCAAAGTAGTGCAAACTGAAAAGAAAAATCACTAACACCCTTAGAAAAATAAAAGAAGATATGAAAAAATGAAACCGGAAAGGAGATTAAAATTAAAAAATGAATAACAAGAAAAAGAGCTTGGGAGTTTAACCGTCATAATGATTCTAGAAGTGACAATTTAATAGGTGGCTTGGAAAACAATGTTGAGGAAAATCACCCAGCAAGAGAAACAGGAAAGATGAGAAAAGGAAAAGAGAGAAAGGAGTTCCAAGAGCCAAGTCAGAGAAGTTCCAGAAAGAAGGAAGAGATCAAAAGAAAGAAAACTATTAAATAAAGAGTGCATAAGAATTTCTTAGGATCGAAGATTGAGAATTCAAACTGAAAAGGCCCGCTGACTGGTGACCATGATGGGAAACCATACACACAAAGTCACGTTCCTGTGAAATTTCAGAGCATGTGGGGTAAAGAGAAAATATTAAAACCTCTCCAAAAGAAAAAAAAACCATAAACATGTTTTCTTTTCTCGGGAAGCAGTGGGGGTGTATCCTACCATGAAACAGAGGAGAAAACGAAGAAAGGGCAAAAATAGGTGAAGTGAGAGGAATTTCCACGATGGTGAGCAGCATTGCCAGCAATCGCCCTCAACACACGGTCCACATTCTTCCTACTTTGACAACAGAATCTTGACAGCAAGAGTCAAAAGTGTCTCCTCAGTCTCGTGAAATATCTAAAAATATCTAAAGCATAATTTTTTTGTTGGAATTTTATGAAGATTCTCAAGAAACCACCAATTTTATTCTATTAATTGAGAACTCTACAGTTTACTATAAAGGTTAATATAATTGTATGCAACTGTGAACACGTAACTTTTCCTTACTCAAGGATAGCTTTTCTCTCTTTTGCTACTTCTAAAAATTTTCTTTCTGTTCTGAGAACTGTATGGACTACATCTTAGGTAATCAGTTCTGCCATGCTATTCTCTGCTTCACTGGGGCAGTGAGTTATTTCCTTCTGCTCTCTTCACTGTCAAGTTCAATTTCCTTATATGGGACCTCAGCTTACAATGAATCTCCTATTAGAGTAAAAAAAAAAATGAGATGGCTGGAAGCTTTCTATATTTATTACCCCCTCCATCCTATGGGAGCATTGACAACATTTTGTACCCACCTTTCCTGGGATGTTGAACTTTAGCACAATAGTATCATGACTAGGCTATTACTACCTTCTCCTTAGGCTTTCCCCCCAAAAAAAACACCTGAGGAAGGTATGGTTATCTAACCTCTAAATAGTCGTATTCTAGAATGGGTCTTCCTGTTAAATTGTAGAAACAGAATATAAAATATAAAACAGATTTAGTGGTTAGTATCTACATAAAGTTTTCAATTCGGGAGTTAATAGCACCTACTAATGTATCTGGCACTGTTGTAAAACTGTAACAGATGCAAAATTGTGTAAAGCATAGTTCCTGACCTCAGTGAATTCCTTGGGGAGACCAAATATATAACCGCAAAATGGGATATAAGATATTGTTTGATTAAGTATCTAAATGTGTGGTACAGACCACGGGTGACTTCGGAAGCAAGAGACAAATGTCTGTTTCTACAAAAGAATAATGGCTATGTCCCTCTTACAAAATGATACTGATTCCAGCTGGCAGTAAAGCTCACAGAATGGGAGTCAGCCAGCAGTTGAACTCATGCAGGGAACCATATGTCAAAACTAGACCTTTTGTGAATAATGCAGAGTCTGTCCTCAGGAAAGCCTTTGTCACAGACAAATATTTTAAAGATAATCCTAGGGTCCAAAAGTCATTTTAACTCTTAGTGGAGATGAACAAAAAATTGACAAAAATGAATTTCAAGCATCTGACAATATTGCTTTACCAATCTGCCATATGAAATATGATTGGAAACTCCAAGTTTCCCCCAAATAAACTAAGATAACAAATCTTCCTACATATGGGGAGTGCTTCACTTTTTTTTCCCCCCTTAGGAGCTTGTGTTCTGATGTGAAGACTGTCCTTAGGATAATAAGGAGATCTTGCTTTTCTTCAGGGGCCTTTGCTAAGTGCAGCTTACGTCTAAGGTTCTAAAAATTAGAAAGGGAGGAAGAATTTTTTCCATGTGATGGAAAATTCATTGTAAGAGACTTGAGCTTTTAAAAATGTACCCAAAAGATGTTTGAATAGCTTTAACAACCATTAAGATTTTTGTCTATCTTCAGGAGAAAAACTGGATTTTCATTTATAGTAAAGATAAATGTAGACATTCAACTGATACTGCCTAAAGCTAACTGGTTCCAAGCCATCACCTGAACAAGTAGGTTGTTCAACTGTTGGGTTTTCTAAATTCCTCAAGGTGAGCTTCTGAGTTTGTATGACAAGCTCATGCATCTCAGCAAAGCCAGATAAGTTATATCAGGTTCTGCTGGCTCGGGTTGGGCTTCTTGATGATTCCTACCTACTGTCTTTAGACTGTTTCTAAAACTAGGAATATGTATAAGAGAAAAATGTCTAACATCGGGAAGTACTTAACAAATGCCAAGTTGCATTGATGTAGCAATTCCTAATTTTCCTTCTGTTTCTTTCTGTGAAGATTTCTTGAAAAATTTCTTAAAGTGAAAGTAAAATCTCAATTTTTTTCTTATATTATTTTTGTGAAACCCAAATATGAGCCATAAAAATCTTGCATTTTTGAGGTCTTATTTTAACCCAGCCTACAAAATGCCTTAATTATGGTTGAAATACCATTCACCCTAGGCCTGTGGACTATTTGGTATCAATTCAGGTGACCTCAGAAGACTTCTTGGAGGCAGGAATAGAATCCAAGTGGAAGTGACATCGGGTGCTTATGACAGCGACCACATACCTTCATTTTACACTTCATATATTTGATGTCCATATGTTCAACATCCACCTCGTCTCAAAAATCCTCAATGACATAATTTATTATTTAAAAAACATGAAGATGTAGGGTACAACACAGGAAGCAGACATTCAAAAACAATGACTAAAATGTAAAAAAGTTAATTCTCTTTTGAATTTCTTTGGATTGTAGTTAAAACCACATTTTAATACCTTTATGGGAGATAGGATCTAGTACAATTGCAAAAGGAGGAGGGGGTGACTGAAATAAAAATTAACTATTTGGGGGCCCTGGGCGATTTTTCTTGATCTGCACCATCAATGCAACAGCATAGTCCAACTCAAGAGTGTTTCCTACTGTGCAGAACTTGTGTGAGGCCCTCGCAAAGCATATGGTCGAAAGGTACAATGTCCAGAGAGGAGCTGTGACCCAGATAGCTATAGCTTCGGAGAGCTCAAAACAAATCTACAGATACTGGGCTCATGGAAATGGTTTAAAAAACACTTGGAAAAAAGTCACAAGCTGTTTGCTGAAAGGGCCCTAAGCACAGTTTGACTTCTGCCAGCATTTATGGAAAGTGACAAATGAGAGTCTATTTGAAATGTCTGAATACATGCTGCTCAGTTATACTTGACTTTATAAATTTTGCTTCCCACCTAAAGAAGCTGTCTTTGATAATAATAATCAATGGGGAAAAGTGATGTTTTCTACTCACTTTCTATGCTGATGAGCTTATTTAAGAGGAAAGAGAACTTGATTTTCAATATCAACTAAGAGTTACTAAAATGTAAATTCAGTGTTTAGGGTATGATGGATTAAAGTAGTGTTGGAATGTTTGCAGCTAAATCTTACCATGCTCTCCTCTGAGCATGTAAAATATATATGTAATCTCTCATTTGGTCAAACCTGTCACCTAACTTATTACTTATTTCTGAAAAAATATCCCTCCTGGAATCATCTTACTTCCTGTTTACTATGATATGTTTTCACTACAAAGCTCTTGCCTAGGGGCTTCCCTCTAACCCTGCCTTGAAGAATCTTCCCTATTTTGGTTTACTTACTCCATTTTTGCTGAAAAATACCTTCTAGCAACTTCCTAAGAAAATGGGTATTGGCACTATCTTATAAGACATTGAAAATTTGAAAATATCACAATTCTACCCACAACGTTGATTAACAGCATAGATTTGTATAAAAAACTTGAAGGAAAATTATCTTCTTTGAAATATTGGAAGAACTTCTTTTTGTTTTTTCGCTTCAGAAGTTGCCTTTGAGAAGTTTCATGCAGTCTGGTCTACCATTTTTGTATGTGACCTGTTTATAGTCTCTGGAAATTTTTCATATGTTTTATCTCTGGTGTTCTGAAATTTCATGATGATGTGCCTTAGTATGAAACCTTTTCATTCATTGGGTTGCATTCTGAAGTGTCATTCATGTCTGTCGAGATGGATGAAATGATCTTTATTTTTCCCCCACGAGTATTTTCTGCTCTTTCTGAAACCAGGTTGTTAAAACTCTTGGATTGCTCCTCAAATTATCTTATGTTTTCTCTTCTATTTTATATATAAATATATAAATATTTTAAAAATTGTTAGCTTTTCCCAACCTGCTTTGGCCATTCTATCAAAATTGCTGTTTTCAGTGTATATATGTACATATAAATTTTTCATATATAAATTTGTGTATATAAACATATATAGGAGTTTTTTTTATTGAATATCCTTTCTATTTTTTTTAAAGATGATTTATTTCTTTATTTGAGAGAGAATGGAGCAAGCAAGAACTTTAGTCTGGGAGAGTGGCAGGCAGAGGGAGAGGGAGAAGCAGGTTCCCCACTGAACAGGGAGCCCAACATGGGGCTTGATCCCAGGACGCTGAGATCATGACCTGAGCCGAAGGCAGACGCTTAACTAATTAACTGAACCACCCAGGGGCCCCTGAATATTCTTCCTTTTAATGTGATTTTGCTCTTTTTAAAAAGGTGTGATATCCTTTTTTATATCTTACAGATATTATATATGTATATTATAGGTGAAAATTGCATTTATTGTCAATGTTCTTATTTTAACCTACGTTTTCTCTGTTTTGAGTTAAATTTTTTAGTTGTAACCTGTCATGTTTCACCTTTCACACTCAAATGTTTGGTGATCCTATGCATGAGTAAGTTGATTGCGGGGAGGTAGCTTGTAGATTATTGATTTCACTGTGGTGTTGTGAACTGGATTTTTTTCTCCAGTCAGTATCTGTAGAACTCCTTTCTAGAGGGGTTCAATTTTGCTGAAATGGGGTCCTACCATTGTTATGCCCCCAAAATGGGTCCGTGATTAAAGGAGCGAGACTGATATAAAGCAAAGGTCAAGCAAAGCTTTATTTCGTGCCAAGCATCAAGAATCTAACTGAACGTTCAGGGACGCACTTCTTACTAGAGAGGGTGACCCTTCTCTGTTTCACAGACTAGCTTTTAAGGGCAAAGGCCATGCGATTGGGCCTGGCCACGCACAGGTGGCCAATGGAATTGTAACACACAGAGAAAGCTGCACAGTCATGCTAGGTGACCAACTGAATTACAATTTACCCTAGTAGACATTTGAACCAGCCTATCACCTTGGTTAGAATTGGCGCCCAAAAGGCTCTCAAAGGGCGGGGACCCCTACTCCTTGGTAGCTAGGGAGACAGTATGCATCCCCCCACTGATCTGATGTCTCCACCTGGCCTGACCCACCCTTGTATTTGAGATTTGTTACCTGACACTGGTTTCCAGGACTTGTTTTTAAGTAAATCCCCTGGGGGAAGGGGAGCAGGGAAGCCTCTGGCTAAAATATAAAAATATAAAATAGGTCCTTACACCATCTCCTGCCCAACAAACAAATTCCTGGGCACTGCAGTTTTGAGACAATTCAGTCAAGGAAGACGTCTTAGAGCCCCGGACTTACCAAGGCTCTTTTACCTCCCCTCTGCCAACAACCATACCCTTTGTTTCCAAGGTAAGGGCCTCTCTCTTTCAGTTTCTCCAGACTAGACTTTCTGCTCCTTCAAGGACAAGGAAGAAAGGCACCTGACTCCATAAGGCAGGGAGATCAGGACAATGTAAGGATTTACTTACAGTGAAAAGGATCTTCAAACCATCCCCGTATCAACCCCATGCCTCCTCTCTGCCTTAAAATGTAACTTGTGCCTGCAATTCCTAAGCCTTTTTGGAGTTTGGCCAGGAAAATTGATTTGTCCTTTTTTTTCTTTTTGCTTCGGTTTGAACTTATCTCAGCTAAGTCATTTACTTTTCCTTTTTACCTTCTTCTGTCATTTTATATTGTGTTTCAGGATTACAAATATCTCCTTGTTGTATCGAAGGTAGATTTTCCATTTTTTTTTTAATCCTTCTTTGATAGATGATTTTTTAGAGGGGAAGGGAGCAGACCAGTTTTACTCTGCCCCTCCTTTGGCTAAGTATCAGGAAAAAAATGAGTATTATTATTATGTTTTGTTTTTATTCTACATACACAATGACCCCTATAATATTGCTCGTATTTTTTTGTGATGGATGTAAGGAAGTTCAGAGACCAATTTGTAATTCTTTCTGGCTGAATATGTGTCATGCATAGGTCCATAAACCTAAATTTTAGTTTCAACATGTTTCAGCATCATTTTCATTCCATTGAGATTATCTGCATATACTCACATATGTATGTGTATATGTGGATGTATGTTCATTCATGTATGTGTGTGTGCACCATAGACATACGCATTTTATTTTTAAATTAATCTATTTCCATAATGAAACTAAACCAACTGTTCTCTCACTCCCTGGGAGAAAAAAGATAATAAATTAATAAGCAGAGAAAGGAAAGAAGGAGGGAAGGAAAGAGAAAAAGTAAGGGAGAGATTATGGATTAAAAAAAGAATTTAAGAGGAAGGAGGAAGTATCAGCATTCTCTTCTATAAGTGAGGGATAATAAAGTTATTCCCCAGAGTTATTCTAAGTTGCTATATACTAAGACATCTTCTATAACTTAGGGATAAT